>WURT03018037.1:0-15984 GCA_009936505.3 Holothuria glaberrima | reverse complement strand
TGCAGAATAACAGGTCAGTGATTAACCAATCAGAATGCAGGATTCTCAATAACGGATGGCTAGAGGTGGTAGAATGAAGTTTCTATTTTGCTTTTGTAAATAATAAGCATCAATTTTCTGTAACAGAGTTCAGAATGGATGGTGCTTTCACGTTGGTATATCTGCTAAAGCGCGATGTACTTTACAGTGTTCTGTGCGATTTTTGAGAGAGAACTGGGTTATAATTTCCATGGTAAGGCTCATTAAAGAATATCAAAGGAAATGCACAGGATGTATCTTTTAAGTTGACCAATCAACAACTTTAAAAGCACTGAACACTTGTCATTTTACAAGGGAAATTACATCGACAAGGTGAGTTCTTTTTTTCCTGTGGTGTACACATACCAATAGTTTCAGGGAATAAAAAAGAATCAGGTTGCCAGTAAAGTAACAGTGTCCAGGAAAATTCAAAACAACATACAAAAACCAAAACTTCACAACCTGTACCGGTATGTTCTGTTACAAAGATGTTGACGTTTCTTATCATTCACAGGAACAAGGGCATAAGAAGCACCCTGTGGGCGGGGGTTGGTGGTGGGCTGGGGGGGGGGAAACTAAGGCCCAATTAAAAAAAGTAAAAAAAAATGTGGTGGATGGAGCGGCAGTATGCCTCCGCTCCCCTCAATTTAAGGACGACAACCTCTCATTTGTTCTCTTTCTAAAATGTCAAAATTTGTAGTAATTTGCCTTAAAAATTTGCTAAATATTGCACCAAATTGCATTCAAGGACCGTTAAATATTCAAAAAATTCCCCTCCCCTCAGAGCTCTCACCAGTACAGCGGTCCGAGACAACGTTCAAACTCAAGTCGTAAAAAAACCTTCCTACGACTATGCACAAGGACGTCGCCATATTCCACTTTGAGCAAGTCTTATATGATGTCATAAGCTCACTTTTGTTTACCGAATGTAACATTTGTCTTTGTTAACATATTTCCATTTACTTTGGAAGTCTACCTTCTACCCAGAAAATGATTTTGGAAATGCTTAGTTTAAATATTGCTGGTAATCTGTAACCAGAAAAAAATTCTATTGTTGTGCTGAGAAAATAGTGAAACAAAATAAAAAAAAGAAGAAAAAGGGGGGAGGGGGATAAATCCCACACTGTGTACATGAAAACTCAAAACAGACTAGCTGCAAGTCGGTTAGTTTGGAAATAGCAGCTTCGATAAAAACAATAAGAATAGAGATATGAAGATATCTTAACAAAGAAACAAGGAAAGGCGGGTTTTGCATTTGGCCTAGAATTTTGTGACTATTTTTTATCGCCTTCAACATGTAAAAATCTCAAATTCGCAAGACTTTCAAATTTACCCACTGAGTGGTGAAATTATGTTCTTATTTATTCGTTTTAAAGACTAAGCCACATGGATCAACCATATTGGAATTGCAAACTACGCGGATTCGAGTTTGTTGATGGAACGAAAAGATGACTGACAACCAATTTCAGGCTTTTGACCTGACTATCTGTGAAGGTTTGCTGGCTTCGGGTTAACCTTCTCTTTCTACAAAACGAAACTTGTTTGACCTTCCCTATTTGGCAATTTGAAAGGAAACAACTTTAATAACTTTGTGAGAGCGTCAGCTTAAATATACATTTAGTTTAATGAAATGTTGATATTCCAAAGATAAGTCAAGACAAGACCATGGCAAACGGGACGAGAGGATTATAGAAACAGCGCGACTCGACGCGACGCGACACGACGCTACCATACGAGATGAGACAATATGAAATTATTTCGTACACAGTCAATTAGTGTAAAGTTGTCGTCCTGCAGCAAAATGTATTATAAACATTGCAAATTATTTACAAACATACATACAAAGATATCCTACTGTATATAAAAATAATAAATAATGTAAAATAATTACTTGAAACACAAATACACATACAGAAGATTATTGTTTGGATTAAAAGGCAGTTGATCAATGGGCAGCAGGAATATCTTGTTTTGTCAAAGATCCTTCCAATCTGGGTTTTACCACCCAAATTTCAAACTGGTCTTAAAGGCATTTTCCAGTGGCTTTTCACAAGGGTCTCATGTGAAAGAGAAAAAAGTTCCAATTCGTGCCCTCTAAACCCCGTAGTGATAATCTTTTCCTAACTCGAGATATATCATATTAAAGAGTAATAATTTTTGTCAAAAATACCTCCAGCTCTCATCAAGGTCACAGATTGTTATGTACAATGGGCGAATTGCCTCAGATTCCTTTTGTTTTTCTTTATAATTGAATGTCCCATTTGTCCTTGAAATTTGATACCGTTGGAATGTTTGAATATGTTTCCATGTAGATTTAGCACAACTCTATACCATATGTAGTGCATAACAAAGTTGCTAAATATTCCCTAAGGCGGCGTCAATCATAAAGAAATTCAATTCTATGTCAAATTAATGTGCAGCGATGACATCACAAATTTCCCATAATGCACTTCTTCTTGAAAAAATTGCATTTTTGAAAATTCGTATCTTCCAAACGCTACAAGCTATAGAGATTCACCTTCTAAAAGAAAAACTAACTCTGTATTTTTTGAACGCAATGAATTTTGTCTCTGGTAAATCCCTTGAAGAGTTATGGCTCCGTGGTCTCGCACAACTCAACCGATCAAGGTGCGTCTCTGTTAATACGTTAGAGATTCATTATTTCATATTTGCATTCGTAGTTATTGTGATATACTTGCAGATGACGTCATATAATTTTGCTATCAACCCGAAGTTTACCTTTTACCGTTGTAATGTGTAAGTTCCACTCAGTAGCACATGAGCACAGTGACCAACCTGGAAGATGGCCACCCTCAAAATTGCAACTTTATTCTTTATTGTTCCTATTGAAAGGGTCAATTTAGATGGTCTGTAAAAACAGAAACTGAAACAGAATCTGTAAAAACTGAAATTGGTGATAATGATAATGTTGTGCGCAGCCATCTTGGCTGGGGACTGGCCATATACTTGCCATCAGTCCTTGCCTCCCGACTCGCCACTTTTATAGCCTAATTAGAGTATATTTCAGTTGCCTGCTTGGCGGAGGTGTGTCATTCCTGCATCGGCATTGACTACACTTGTATACGAAACATGCTCATACGAAACAGGTACATATTCGCGCCTGCTGAGGTTAATAACTTTAAGGGCTATTGAAAACGCGCCAACTTGAAAGGTTGATTATCTGATTGTAATGCGACAGCAGACGACCAGTCATATCGTAATTTGCCCTTGGTTACCGCATTTTATTGGTTGTTATTTGTAATTTGTCGACAGAGTGGCGTTGGATTAGGTCACCTGCCACAGAACAAACTATATGTTTTCTTAATTCACGGTCAAAGTATCGTAGTAAAACCTTAAGTCAAAAGAAAGCTACTCAGAAAAAAATTACAAAATGAAAAAATTAAAAAATTACAGTTTAGGCTTTTCTCCGTGAGTAAAATTTTAATGCAAATGGTTCTTGGATGAAAAAGCGGTTTATGGCGTGTATAGAAAAATGGCAGGCACACGAGTAAGGAAAGGGCGAGGAGGCTGGGGGCTGCAGCTCCTCCATTCTGGCAGAAAGTTTTGCTATTGTACGGCAAATGTGCATTAAAAATTTCTGTCATTTTTTTACGGCAGCTCGAAGGAGTCCCCTAAGCTTATGAGGAAATTTCATCTTATTTTCTTCGAGATAGATAACGTATGCACGGTATAAACCTAACAAGACACTAAACAGAGGCTGTTATGCTATCTAGGGTGGAGAATATGTTGTCATAATAAAATTAAGTTAGTAAATCAAAGAAGTCCAAGATACTTTGAAACTAAAAAAAAATGACACCCGAAAAAGATGTTTATAATCAAGCCACTCAAGCGGATGGACTTTTTATGATGAAAGTTATGCGTCATTGCATTCAGATATTGTGACATTGAAAAGAAGAATATGAAGTCAAGACGATAGTCCTAAAGTTAACTCCTCGGCTTTTTCTGCTTAGTATCCGTTAGTTAAGAAGTTGGTTTTTCTAATAGTAATTTTAAAATAAAACGACAGCTGTGTGGGCATCTATAGGGGAATTCAGAGGTAGTGTTGGAACGATTATTGTTATTCACCATCGGTATCGGCCAATACTCCCCATTTTCATCCTATATCGTTATCGGCAAAACTAACCTTAAATGCCGACTATTCCTAACCGATATTTATCGTTCCATATGTCATGAAAATGGTACACTATTTGAGTATTTTTGAATGCAAGATCAAATATTGTACCTCATCAAGATGAATGAACTTCTCGAAAGGCTTCTCGTAAAGTTATTACCCCATACGGTTAAAAATAGACCTCTGTCCAATTTTTCTGATGTTTAGACGTACTTCCGGTAAAAAAATGCAATGAATAGGCCATGGGGTAATTAAATGAAACTTACACTGAAAACGTGACGTTTCAGTCTTAGGGGCGTAGCTATGGGGGGCCTAACTATGGAGGCGTAGACGACACAGACACATGCGACAGTCGGTACATCGACTATTGTGAAAGAGAAAAAAGAAAGAAAAGGAGGAGAGAGTAATTTTTCAGCAATTTTTAAAAGAAACTAAACATATATACGATTGGTAGTGTCATTATTTTGAGCGTTTTCTGTAAAAAACGTAACAATTTTTGCGTTGTATCCTAATTTATATGCAGTATTAATATGAGATGTACAGTCAGGCAGCCTTCATCACGCACAGTAGTGAACTCTGCAGAAGGGCAACAAAATATGGCATTGGGCAACTAAACTACAGTTTTTTATGGTAGGTGCCAAGGCATTTAATTTTTTTTAACTTGGGTGGTGGGGGAGGGCTAGAAAATAAAGTAGTGGGATAATTTTTATCTTTATGAGAGAAGATAACAGGGCGTTTAAACAGTTTTAACCCCTAATTTTCGAGAGGAATGGTGATGAAGGTTATCTAAAATTTTAAATAGCCGATTGTAGAGCTCCTTAATGTCAGCAAAAAGAATAAGGGTCGGACAGGCTATTAAAATACATCCGCTTCGTCAGGACTCAAACTGTGACACTATCCGGCCAGTCTTGACCTGACGAAAGAAGTAGGAATTGCAGCTTTACAACTCGTTACTCTAAACAGCTAAAGGGAGCACATAAGAATATTCTCATCTTCCTCTTATCATGAAACGTTCAACTTGTTTGGCAATTAGTCTCGTATGATACGAAGATTGCTTCGTGAATGACATTTGTATTGTAAAGAGTTGAAACATTAAATTGCGATTTTAATAATGAATTTGCACTGTGCGGCTCGATAAATATCGGGTTTAATTTATTTCTCAGACTCATTTAAAAGCGATTAATGTGAATGAAAGTCTGGAATATGTTGACTTTAGTCAAATACATTTTGCATCATAAAAATACATGCAGAATGCGAATATTGGCTAAGGTATATAATAAATAACGACTGTTCACAAGACTAGTCTGAAAGAAATGTTCACGTTATTTCAAATTGGATCTTTTGGTGTTATAGAGGAAAACTGAGATGCACCAGTACTGTGACTGAGTATTTCTTCATTAACAAACAGTTGCTTTATCCTTTATTAAACTAATGTATTTCGTGTATTAAAACAACTGAGGGAATACAACAAGGCCTCAAAATGTTATGTGATGCAGACAGGGAAAGACTAGTCTGAAAAATAAGGAACGGACAAAATTAGACTTTTGAAAATAAAAGATTTTGTCAACCTCTCAAGAAGGTGAGTTGCTCTCAATGTTTTAATTTGCGTGCCAAGATGACCTTACACTATCCCACTTGTTCTCCCCTCTCCTCCCCTCCCCTCTCCTCCCCTCCCCTCTCCTCCCCTACTCTACCCATCATATTTCATCTTAACCTGCGATCAATGGTTTTAAAGGTAAACCTTATTTAAGTCCTGTTGAATCAGATCATTTTTATTTGCCATATCTGTAACAAATTTAAGATCACGTGACACCAGTGAATTCTCTCTCATCTAAGTATTGCAATTTTATGTAGTGGTAAGGAAGGCGTCCCATCTCTCTCAAACGACGAAAATCGGGTTGACCCTTGTCACAAGATTTTGGTAATGATTTCGCTAAAGAACATCGCACTTTGTCTATTTTGATGTATAAGACTGTTAACCCCATCAGATACTAGACAACTGCAGTGGCGCACGCAGGGGGGGGGTGGCATTGGGTCATGGCCCCCTCACGGATGTCACTTTTTAGATCCTAAAAATACACAAATTTTGTATCACAAATTTTAATTCAAAAGGTAGCATACGTGGCACCAGATTGCATGTAACGACACCCAATTTTTCAAAAATTTTCAAAGGGGGGAGGCTGTTCCCCCATGGGCCTCTGATTGATGTCAATTTTGTTTAGTTCTTAAAAATACGTAAAAATTTGTAACACAAATTTTACTTCAAAATGTAGCATAATATGGCACCAGATCGCATGTTAGGACACCTAATTTTTCAAAAAATTTTCAAGGGGAGGGGGACACCATTGCAAAATGGTGCTACAATTGACAAATATTGAACCTTTTTTTGTCTCAACTTTTTATCACGTACGACGGCTAATGGGGGCGCAACAGGCGCCCCCATGGATCCGCCACTGATTTGAAGGTTTTGAAACGAGTGGTTGGTTTCGTTGCGGCAGATTGGGTACACGAAGCGAAGGCTCGAAGAAAGAGCAATTTACACACGACATGGTATTCTTAAAAGTTAAATGATTCCAAACCTATTAATGCAAAGATTGTGCTTTGAAAAGAAGAAAAAGATAACATCATTTAGAGTGAAGGAGGAGAAAAGGATAGAAAGAAAGTGAAATATCTGTGGGGTGGGGTTTGGGGTGGGGCTCATAATTTTGTGGTTCCATTTAAGAAGCTTATAATTTATACTTCTTAGATGGCAAGGATTTTATGGAGCAATATCTTTTAGTGACGATGACTTTTCGACGGAAAGAATGACCAAGATGAATGTTTGCAGGTGTTAAGTTTTTGTTTCAACAAACATTGTTTAGAGAAAATATTAGACAACAAAAGATAACATCCGTACTTGTATGTATACTGCCTGTGCAGACGGAGGAAAACAATGAATTTATACCTTGTTTAAAAAGACTTTATTACAGCCGATGTGGTCTTAAAATATCGATTTCTTCACAGCCCGTAGTAAGAGGGCCAAGGAGGGTTAAGTCCCCCTGAAATTTTTTTCGCCCCCCTAGAAAGTTTCAAGATGCGGTCAAGTTGCCATTGACTAAATAATTTTTTACAAATTTGGCAATCCTGAAAATTTTTTCGCCCCCCTTTAGTACCTTGTCTGTCAACGGGCCTGTTCCTGCAAACACCGGTTTGTTTTCACTAGTCTAGACGATTAAAAGAGGTTAACCTACAATTCCTTCACCTACTATGTACTAACTTACCTACTTATACCTTTTACCCATTTCTCAAATGGCTAAAAAACCTTCAGCACGTGATTCAAAAAATAAAAAATAAATAAATACATAACATCTGTGGAGGGATGACACGAGTATGGGGAATATCGTAAGTCAACTATATGCATTCTCTTAATTAAACTGACACGCTAATCAATCTCAACTCATTAATGTTTGTGACTTTGCTAGAACGTGTACACATCGTGCGTGGTTGGTACTTGAAAACGTACAGATAACGTAGTTGCGTCATACTTTGAAAAAGGAATTGGCAAGGTCTTTGATCAATTTAGGATTAGTCGTACAGGCATTGCGTCGAAGGTCACATTGCAACCACAAGGACGAAAACCAAAGAGTAGAATAGGTGCAGTCTACAAATAGGCCCTATGCGTATAAAGCGAATTCATGTTTGCAACAAGACCATGGCTATCTTCACGACAAACAACATGGTTTCCGCAAAGGGTCACTCATACGAAACTCAATTAGCCTTCATATTGCCAGAATCCTTGATGATAAAGGTCAAGTAGATGTTATCATTATGGACTTCAGTAAAGCATTTGATACTGTACCACATGAAGGGCTCCTTGCTAAATTAAAACATGCAGGGGTTTGTTACTCATTACATGAGTGGATTAGAAATTTTCTCACTAAAAGAACTCAAAAGTTCACTCTTGATGGAGTGTCTTCTCCCCCAGTGAGCGTGACTTCAGGTGTCCCACAAGGTACGGAATTGGGTCCACTACTCTTCCTTATCTACCTTAATGATATTATAAACACTTTATCTTAAAAAAATCCGTCTTTTAGCTGATGACTGTATTTTATATAGGCAAATAAAATATGAACATGACACGAGAGCTCGTGAGAGACGTTGATAAGGTTTGTGCGTGGGAACAACGCTGGCAGATGAAATTCAATTCAAAGGCGAATCAAATCCTTGATCTGCTTCGTAGAAATTTGTATAGCTGTAGCCGTGAGGTGAAAGTGGCGTATGAAACCTTAGAAAGACCAAGGCTTGAATATAGCGCCTCCGTCTGGGACCCCTATCAGAAAGACTTGAAAAATCAGCTTGAGGGGTCCAGCGCCTTAGTGCAAGATTCGTTTGCAAAAACACTAAACAAAAGGCCAGCGTCACGGACATGATTTTTAGTCTGGGGTGGGAATCATTGGAGCACAGGAGGGTTGCCCAAAGATTGACTCTTATTTATCAGTCTGTCAACAAATTAGTTGCAATTGACACTGATTCTTACCAGTCAGTTCCTTCCAGAGGAAGTTCATTTGTGAAACTATCAGCCCACAAAGACTGTTACAGATATTCACTGTCTCCTAGGACTTTTGCTGAATGGAACTGCCTCCCACCCAGTATCAGGGACGCCCCACTGTGGATGCTTTTAAGTCGGGATTAAATTCTGTGAGCCTTGAAGAAGCTTTAGTAGAGCCCATTTTAGTGGTTAGTACGCTGCTCAGCCTTCCGTGCCTGCATGTTACATCTCGTCTTTTGGAGATCATGCAGTAACTCACAGGAACCAAACTTCTGAGCAATTGGTCGAAAGTTAGTGGGAAACGACGTCACACCTACCCCGCCGATTATTGCCGTGCCTGATGGGGAGATAATTACTTCAAAAACAGATCGGTTCCAGACAGATGAACGATTTCGAGATCAGAGCCAGATCTTAGTGCGAAAGGTCATGGTTCAGCTATTGCTATACAGCCCAAGACAAACGGCAGCACACAGCAGCATTGTATGTCCTTTTTCGAGAGCGCATTCTGGCAGTGTTCAAAATACTTGTCAATTATCAGGTTCTATTTTGTGGAAAAAGATCGCCGCCGTAAATCTCATTTCAGGTGCAACTTAAGGCAGTCCTGGTGCAGCGACTCTTGTATAGTGTGTTTATCAGTTTATTGACAAAAATCTACGGGGTGTTTTCCTCATTTTTCGAACTCATGCAAAATTTCTCGGATTTTAGGGTAAAAATGACGAGTTTAAGTTACTGATACGATATTTTTGGGAATAATACAGGACAACTTTGCTTTGCCAATGATTGTAAGAAAATTTAGACTAGACGCCTTTTCACCTGTCCGTGAAATTTCAACACAAACAGTATGCCGGGGGGGGGGGGGATGTGAAGAACTTTTAAATAAAAAAAGATTGCCATAATGAGTCCTAATTTTTGCAGTATATCTTACATAATATGTACAGAGTTTAGAGCTGGTAAATAACTCAAAATCTCACTTGCCTAATGCGCGAAGGAATGCAACTGAAGCAGGATTGCCATATAAGCGTTTTAAAAGCCCACACCACTAAATATGACATTTTTTTAGATGGTGTTGACGTGCAGATTTTAATGTTAAACAGCAGTTTAGCGTTTTTACATTTGCCATTCAATTGTCTTTAAAAATGTATGTTTTCGCTCAATTTCTCCAGGTCACTGTAGAAAAACGCCTGTTTTATACATCGAATTTCATATGTATAGCATAACTGAATAGAAAATCTCCGTCTTGTCTCATAAAATGCACGGTTATTTTACAACATTTTTATGCTTTTTTCGCAATTTTTCAACAAATGTGCATTTTGCGTTTTTCGACCATACTGAAATTCAAATTTGGCCAATTAAGTCACAAAATATATGACAAGCCCGAACTGAAAACGAAGTTACCTGTAAATTTCAAGTTTAACAAATGTGGGACTCACATTGTGCGAACATTAAACGACACTGCTATCGCCGAAGTCGTGAATTCTAAATTTTAGGGAAAGGCTGGAATTCTCCCCCAAGAGAAAGTGTAAAACTGAAAGCTCGTAGATGCAATTTATAGGCATCTTACAATCAATAACACACCTTAAAAAACTTAAAACCTATTGACTCAAGCATTATTATGCAGTGTGACCACCATTGGCGTACGAGGCGGGGTGGGGTAGGGGGCAGACATTCCTCCCCAAAAAATTTTCTGAGGTCGAAAATTTAAGCAAAAAAATGACCAAAATTCGGGTACAGAATAGGTGAAATTTGGGTAGAGATGAAGAAAAAGTGAAAAGATTGCCCAAATTTCTACTGAGTTCCCGAATTTTTGATCGAATTCCCGAAAAAAGTGCAAAAATTTTCGCGATCTTCGCGCGTGTAGTTATTTCCCAGTATCACCTTTATCAAAATTTCGAAAAGGCTCTGACATGCACAGACCTAATCACTTCAAAATCAAAATTTCATAAGTAAACTTGCTAATGGTATATGTAGTCTAAAAATTACTGTTCACTTACTTCACGCAGTGTGGTTCTGATTTACACCAAGAACTGAGTAAAAGATTCACTTAAACAAGCAAGATGAAAAGATTTCCTAAAAAAGTAGAAACTCTTTGAAATATATCCAACTCAAATTTAGCAATAAATATAGCAACATTTTGCATCCATCCCACCTTACGTGAGCAAAATTTTCCAAAGGGGAGGGGGACGACCCCTCCCCCAAGACGGCGATTGGCATATGGTGAAAATTCCCCCCGTCTTTGGAGATGGATCCACGCCCTTGACTTGGGGCAACTTTTTTGAGATTCGGGCAGAAATTTTCTGCCCCCCAAATTGGAAGAGTCCCGTACGCCTATGGTGACCACTGTGCAGTTTTGGAATAGGCCAGCCAGTGATAATCATGTATCGGTCTTGTCTACGTAGCAGGCCGTACGGCATATTCCTTGTTCAGTCATTCTGAGGAGCTGAGCAGAGTCCGCTCCGTGGGGTAGCATCGGTCGTGCACATTGATCTACAGTTGTCAGTAACAGTCCTACTCATTGCAACTCCCACGCTACTTTTTCAAATTTTCCCTTTACTCTCTGGCGAAGAGCCAAGGGTGAAGGGGATAAACCAAACGTTTACTCTCGAGTTCTGCTCGTCCCCGAAAGGACACAAACTTGCCGACCAACCTCTCGACCGTCAGACCTCTACATCATGTGTCTGTCATGCGTGGTCCCGGTCTTGATTGGCTGAAAAGAACAGATACTACACATGATCTTATCCAAAAGGCCGAGAGGCGATCACGGGTACTCCATCCTGCACCAGGTTAGGCAACTCCCACGCTTGTTTTGATAAATTCTCGCGCGTGACATGACACACACACACAATAAAAGCAGAACAGATTTATCACTTTTTTATCCTTTCCTTGATTTTCAGAAACAAAAAGTCGTAACGTTTAGGGTAATATTTTGTTTCAATTGAGCAAGTTCGACATTTCGAAGTTTTGACAATAGTTTGCATATGAATCAATCTAAAAAAGGAACGCTTCCTTAATTTATGCAGATACTGATTCTTTGAGGCCGACGGGTCTCTGCTCAAAGATTCGACAGGTAGATTAGAGTTGGAATAATATGAAGTCATAACACGTTACTGTAATCTGACATAGAACTGGTTGACGCTATACTTGATTAGTGTGGTTGTAAAACAGGACGATGCTGATAAAAAGGAAGACTATATGGTTAATAATAATGTTCTAGTTACTGTGTTGGTACTTTGATGCTCAGTGAGGTTTTTAAGTGAGGGCAGTTTTCTTTGGGGTTAACCAACAAAAATGAAATGAGATTCTCCTAAATGTAGGATAAGTGTATATAGTGAGAACATGAGAAGGACCAAGTCCGTAGCCGGGGGGGGGGGGGGGGGAGAAGTCCGCCTAGAAAAATGTTCACCCGGTAGAACATTTTAAGTTACCATTGCCTAAACACGGTTTTATACATTCCGCTGCCATGGAAAACATTTCGCCCGTTGGAGTTAGATGAAGTTTAACTGCCCAGTTTCCAACCAATTGGTTCAAGTCGAGCCAGCCACGGCCTTTTTTTCCAGTTGTGGCTCACTGGCTTGTTTTCCCTTACTCCATTGCTTATGCGGAGCATCACGCACAACGGCAGAAGGTTCCATTTTAAA
The DNA here is from genome assembly GCA_009936505.3 of Holothuria glaberrima. Lineage (NCBI taxonomy): Eukaryota > Metazoa > Echinodermata > Holothuroidea > Aspidochirotida > Holothuriidae > Holothuria > Holothuria glaberrima. Next base: position 3,671 of record WURT03018037.1, on the reverse strand, counting down.
GTCGTTGGAAGCCATCTTGTCCCCTTCAAGTATCGTACTTTGCTTAAAGGGAAAATGCAGTCACCTCTGTCAGAGTTTATAGTGCCCCGTCACTCTAGTTCATGAGTGGCTAATTATGATCATGTGACAACATTTCTGAAAGTGAATTGTGAAATTCAAGGAGAATGTCTCCTTGCTTTACCTATTGTTTGTAGTAGTTATGTTCAAAACGGCTTCAGAGGTGCTTGAAATTCAATAAGAGTAGATTTGCAAGAGTTTGTTTATTTTTCAAAGCAAATTTTGGGCTACTGCCTATTGCCTTTAACTACGGGCCTGATTAGGACACCTCATGGGGGTATTTTGGGAAAGAAGACAGTCAAAGTACAAAGTTGACATGATCTGACCTCCACAGCACGTAAAAATAACACAAGACATCAATTGTAAAGATAGCAATGGGAAGTGAATACGATCTTCAAGAAAGAGGCAATCTGCTGGAAAGGCCGAGGCTCTGATTGTAATTCAGGCCTTGAAGGGCAGTAGTTTTACGACGCTAAGCGACCACGAATGTGGGAGAAGCCTATCCCTTTTGAGTAACAACTTCACGTCGGGTAGCTAACCATCTCAACAATTTAGATCAAATTTGGTGAAAGACCAGTTTAGATGGGAAAACCGTATATTGCCCTTGGATTAAAAGCCTCCTTTACTTTGACCCCGCCGAGGATCGAACCCTGAATCTCCCGGTTGCTAAGCTTCATGGCTTCAAATGCCACCGCCTTTATCCACTCGGCTACAGCACCGGTAATCATTTCAATAATTTTCAACAAAAGGTGAAAAATTCGATAATAGGTAAAAAAATTTCTTCTTGAAGAAAAACAGATTCAGAGAAATATCGTTGAAAATTATTTCCTTGTATTGGTCAACGGAAAACGGGACTGACTTGAGGACTCTAAACTTTCATACATAGTTATCCTGCATATCAACTCGATAGTTTTATTTCCGTGTGGTTTTTATAAACAACAGAAAAAATACAAGGAGGAGAGTATCTTTTTATTCATTATATTTATTATTTTATGACTGTTTAAGTACTTTTTAGCTTGTGTTTTCATTCGTCAAGTCAAATTAGATATCACTGATTTATGAAAAGTCAAAAGGTTTCATTACCTTCCACCAAGTTTTATTGAGCTTTTACCTCAGTATGGCATTATGGAATGCTATACTGTCGATCAAAGTTGAAAATAAACAAAATTTTGCAACATCCTGTATTTAAAAACATTTGACAGTAAAGCAGTCTTTGTCAGACACTTACGCATAAAACCTAAAAAAATGTAATAGAATTCTATTTTAAACAAAGTTTCAACTTAAGCTGTGTCATGAATTTCATAACAATATTTTCCCATGATATTTCAGTTTCGTGATCAGACCCATTTCCTTTGTTCAGTCATAAGAAAATATGCTATGTCAGCGAATTTGAATTAAGTTAGAACTTTCCTTTTAAATTTTTATGTATTTCTTTTCATCTGTACATGCGATGTGATCATGTGAAACACATTTCAACGTGATTCTCATTTGGCTAACACAACAGAAAAAAGAAGTTGGGATACCATAGAAAGCACTGTCAAATATTGACTCTACTGTACAACTGTACAACCTATCGTCTACATCAGAATTTATTTGAATAGGTATGCATTTATTTGTTCATCATAACATTAAGTGATTGGACTTCATTCGTAATAATTTCGGCAAAGATTTTTTGTATCGCTAACATCAAATTCTTTGTTTACTTTCCTTTCATTTATTGTAATAATTGCTTGGTAACAGGACTAGTCAAAGTTGACAGCCTGAGAAAGATTACTTAGAAACAAAGAATCTGCTGATTAAAAGGATATTAAATTCTATGGCCCTGAAAAATTCATCTCAATCGAGTTGTGACAAATTTCGACAGGTGATTATGCAATGTGTAAGGTGAAGTCTTTCGCCATGCACAAGTTCTAGTTATGACTTAATCGGAATATACAATCAAAAAGGCGAACCTTCGTGTGTTTTGGTTTTCACTAATTAAAAATAGGGTCTTTTATGAACCAAGGAAGAAAGGTAGAAGCAGTGTTAGCTTTGGCCAACAAAGCACTCATCTATTGAAACTCAGAAGTGTCGTGTAAGTTTTTGTTTTTAACTTTTATTGTTTGCCTTTCCAAACAATTTCACATGTTTGCGTCCGGTAAGTGCCTTCACTAGCTACAAAAGCCGACTTGATCATAACGGTACCCATAAATTGGAACATTTATTAAAAATTTACAAGTAAAATGGTAAATGATCATATTTTACAGCAAAATGAAAGTGTACAGATTTAGAATAGTGAACGTTCGTATTTAAGAAAGTATCAAAAGTTTGGATTGCAAAGGGTCATTTGTGGTTTAATTATTTTTCCATGTGACTCTCACACTTTATTGCTATAGCTTGAGAGTTCTAGTGTCAACTCCCTGCCCTAGAATACGTCGGTTCTAATTACAATTTTTCAGGTGGATATTGAATATTTTTTCATTTTCAAAAGCTAGCAATATTTATATATATATATATATCATGTTTAGACAAAGCAACCTATGCAGTTATACATGTGAGGGAGTCGATTTTGGAAAACAAGATGTGTTAAGATAAGTGCATAAAGGAATTCCCCTCATACTTGATACGTGAGCACTCCATTTTGAGTGGGTAAAGCAGTAACAAAGCACTAATCATGGAGCTACTACCTGGACAATTGAGTTCCCCATTAATATAACGTACAATCGGCTGGGCCACTAAGGGGGTATTTCCCGCAGTCAAGACTTTTGTATCCCCACTTCCCATCAGTTCGCTCACGTACAAAAGTACTCAGGGTACAGGAACAATTCATTTTCGCAACTTTTTCCCTGAAATTTCTGCTCCCTCTTTAAAATCTGAAATATGTGCCGCTGCACATCATCTGGTTCGTTTCGAGTTCTCTGGACCCTTTTTGAAGTCCGCAACATAAGGATATATTAACATATATTATAAGGGGTTAAATGATTTAAATGAGTCTTTTAAAGAATAGTTAAGTGATAATGATGTGGAAGTTTTTGTCAGATTATTTACTTTGCTGTACGCAGATGATACTGTAGTATTAGCTGAGAGTGCAAAGGAATTACAGTTAGCTTTAAATGGTGTTCAAATATATTGTGATACATGGAATCTGACCTTTAACGTAAATAAGACAAAAGTAGTTGTATTTTCTCGAGGTAAAATTAGAAAAAAGCCCGTTTTTTAATTTTGGGGAAAAAGTTCTTGAAGTCACTGACGGTTATACGTATTTAGGTGTGCAATTTAACTTTAATAATAAATCTACTAAGGATAAAGCGTTGCAAGTAAATCAGGCCAATGGTGTCAATGGTGGTACACATAAACTCTCATGCTGGATGTATAGGCTTTTAAGAACTTTACATGATAAAGGAATTTACTTATCCCCTTGGATTCTGAAATTACATTCAATATTTAATAAAACAGGTTTATCATATATACTGTATGGGACACCGCAATCATGAATTCTGAAAGCTTTTACTCTAATAACATGGTATTCCCAGATAAATACATAAAAGGGTAACACAAAGGGTCAATGACATTTATGAGCAAGAGTGGTTGTCTGAAGTTAATGCTAATAATCAATGTTTAAATTACAGAATCTT
>WURT03018026.1:0-15985 GCA_009936505.3 Holothuria glaberrima | reverse complement strand
TTGCGGTTAAACACAAACTTTTCCAGTTGACTGAGCTTGGGGGGATCAGCATGGGGGGTTCAAGTGGGAACACGGCCATGGAGATACATCGAGAAACTTATAATGTATGCTAACTTATGCTTATCTAATTTGATCCACCTCAGCGCACGGAGAACATCCTATAATGAGGGATCACGGGATTTAACGGCATCGGTCCCTTTTTGTGGTACTTAGACAACCTCATCCGTGCCAACTCCATTCTGATAAAGGGACTTGAAAGGCAAAAAGTTTTCAATGTCTAACTAGTTGCCGACAGTGTGGGGCAAATTGAAGCTGCAAGTACACAAACAGGTGAACCCCATAGACGGATACTATTGTTCTATGCAAATGAGCAAAAAGTCATAACTTTAAACTTAAATGAGTTATTTCGATCAATTCTCGCATCAGCCCGCAGGTTGTAAACACCAACTCTTAAGTAGTCAACAAGCGTCGAATTGCGCAGCAACTGGAAAAGCAGTTAACGAGTCCAGCGACTGGCAACCGTAAGGGATTGAGTTAAATGATCTGACGTGCTCCTAAGAATGAAGCAGACGACGTGATGGTGTAATTCTATGAATCTGCTTCGTTATGAAGAACGATTAAGCTGATTGTAGTTTCAAGGTCAACATGAAAAAGGATAAAAGTTGGCAACTAGTATAGAACAAATTGTTTTCTGATTTATCTCCACTTATGCCACCTGCCAACGTGTTTCTACTGATTTATTATCTAAAACGAATAGTTAGCAAGATTTGATGGTATATAGTTTGAGTAAATAAATGCCCTTGTTAGGAAGAATGAATGAATGTAACGGTTTTTCCAGTAATTAGGCTTTTGCGTAATATATACTGTAATCTTAGTGTAGTTAGTGAAGTTGATAAGTAATGTATGTATAGGTAACACTCCCTAATAGACTGACTGCAGTTTAAGAGACTTAACGTTCCACCTTGGATTGGTTTAATTTTCATAGGTCATTCACCGCTTTCAAAATGACTCTCTCTTGTTCAACCGCAATTGGTCAGAATACAAAATTGGATTCGGTTTTCTGTCACAAGAGTTCTGGATCGGCAACGATAAACTACCATTTCTCACCAATCAAAATACCTATGAACTAGGTATTGATGAAGTACCGATGGTCTGTCTTTCTACGTCACTTATAGCAAGTTCCGTATAAGTGATGAATACAGTGAATAGTGAATACAAGTTGACTAGTCTTGGGGAATACAAAGGAACCGAAGGTAATACCAATAAACTAAGGAACATTTTTAGGACTCACGCTTGTATTTCTAATATTTTACGTGTCAATTAAATTTGCAAACATTTTCACTTAAAGATATTCTGCCTCTTTTACAGATGAAATCAACCGCTTTTTGTGCCCACCCAATAGTGTGAGTACTAATGCTAACTATTGATGATAAAAATGTTTTCATGCATTATCGTTTCTTCTAATAATTAAAGACATTTCTTGTGATCATTGCCCTTTTGGAGATGTTTCTGTTCCAACTCTAGTTTAATAATTGACTTGTTACTTTTCATGTTAGTATAAGTTTCATACCTGGGCCATTGGCTCATTACTAGATGACTAACGTATCACCATTAGTGCCAAATAGTATTATCTTTAAACTATCGTTGGAGATTTAAACTATCACGAACAGATCTCACCTATAGCATGTGAAAAACTAGAAAATAAATGAACTGAAATTTATTTCCAGGACGACTCAGTTTACACATTTCCCAATTGTTCAAGACGATGCTCCTGCATAAACGGTCAGTTTATATGTGATGATACTTACCGATGTAGTCCCAATGCATTTTGTGAAGAGAGAAACAACGGCTCACAATGTTAGTGTAAAGAAGGTTTTAAAGGTGACGGAGTCAACTGTACCATCGATGTTCCCTCCGATTGTCAAGATATATATAACAGAAGTCGAGGCTCTGCTGAGAAGTGGCGTGTACAAAATAAAACCAAGAACTTGGAAAAGAGATCCATTTGACGTGTATTGTAATATGACGGATGATGGAGAAGGTTGGACGGTGAGTGTAGGACACACAAGACCGCATTTGACTCCCTCATTTATTAGGTTAATATATATGCAAACCGAAACGGACATTACCTAATGTGTTGAACTCCAGTCCATTAAAAACCCGGTGGTATGTTTTTACTTTCCCATCTTCAAGTCCTTGAAACGTGTGTTAACTTCAATTTGTCAATTCTGAAAGCTTGGTTTCAATTTCTCTTTTAAGGTGTTTCAGCGTCGTATGGACGGGTCTCATGACTTTTTCGTCTTTTGGTTAAACTACGAACAGGGCTTTGGACCACCTGAAGGCGAGCTGTGGCTAGGAAATGAAAAGTTACATAGTTTAACATCACAACGAGATTACCAACTCAGGATTGACTTTGTAAACAGAAACGAAGCACCGTACCACGCCAAGTACAGCTCTTTCAGTGTCGGTAATACAGCTGAAAAATACGCATTGAGCGTTGGAGGTTACAGTGAATCATTACTTGCACTGGTCGTCACCCTGTGTAAGCATCGCTAATGTGTGGAACGCACACGGTTACCTAGTACTAAGGGATAAATATTTTTAGTTTGGTACAGAAACGATCGCAAGGTGGCCTACTTTTTAATTAAATAAAATAGCTCGTTCTGGTCACGTATTGGGTGCTGAGCGTCACTCTTTGATTTGCTGATACAAATTTAGTTAAAAACAAAAAATTGAAACATTTCCATTTGGTTAGGCAGTCCCTGGGGATTTTACATAACAAATTTCATAATGAGTTACTATTTTGAGTATCGTCAGACACTGGAAAAACGCAGGAAAGAAGATATTTAAAAGTGATGTACACACCTTTTGATTCAATTTAATTAGGTTAGCACGTTCTTGGAAAGTTGCATTCTTTTCGTAAATAATGGTTGAATCAGTATATACAGCCTGATTCATCAAAATGTACTACTAGTGCTACCGTTTTTTAAAATTGTACAAACTCTTTACCTCATTTTACATGAATTACAGTACCAAAAGGGACACAGTCTGGTCCATCTCAAATGACAATCGCAATAGAAATTAAAAGTGTCCTCGTTATGTGAAATTTATTTGCTAATGTAAATACGAAATTTGAATAACAAGAGTAGAATTCCATTCGCTTTTACTTTCACCATAGCAGATCTGCAGATACCTTCCAGTACACCTGAGCAGTTTAATGTCTCAAAGTTAATCACACATGAGAAGGGGGTATACAAATGGAAATTGATGTAACCCCATCAAGTTGGAAAAGTGATGTAATACAGTGAGTCAAAGGAGGAAAATTGCAGGGAAAAGAACATATTTCAATGTCATTCAAAATTTTGAAAACGCAAGGCAAGCAAGGTTAAAAAGGCAAATCATGACAGTTTATGTGAGTTTGTAAAGATTTACTTCGGCATTGTTTATCCTCATTACAAACAGGCCTCTCTTTAGCTCCCACAGTGCCCCCCCCCCCCATCTAGGCTAAGGGAATATGCCATAGTGTATATGCCATTTTGTTCAATTAATATTTTCACCTCACCACCCTTTATATTTTTGTCTCATTCCTTTCAAAGATGCATTCCCAGCCGGGTGGGGAGTACGGAAAAATATATATCATAACAGCAACATTATATTTAAAAATGACTCCGAGGGTTTTGTTAGATTTATTAGCCCCTGATTATTAGCTTAAGGATAATTATCTTACACATCGGCTTAGGCATCACAACCCCTGTCTTTGCAAAAGAAAACTTTATAAAAAATATAATAAAAGTATATGCGTCTTATGTGCAACATTATTACATCCTAAATAATTTTCATTTGAAGGCCCAACTTTTCAAGTTGCCCCAATTTATATATTTCTTTTGAACGGTGCTGAGAATATGTTTATGAAGAGAAATTTGAACTCCATGAAGGGTTAACTTTCTTCCAAAGAATATCAAAAGACTCTCCAATCTGAATCTTTATTTGTACATATAGTATTTGGCTGTTCATGAATTTCCTTTGTTACGCAGGGAATTATCTGAGTTATTTTAATGGACAAGCCTTCACAACTCGAGACGAGGACAACGACTCACATAGTAGTATCAACTGCGCTACTCATACTTATTCTCCTTGTGGTACAAGTTGTGGATATAACTCCGGATGGTGGTTCAATAGTTGCGGTTATTCCCTCAACGCTCCATACGGAACCAATTGTCTTTATTGGTCTTATCTTCCCGGAAGTAATTGCAACGTCAAATATTCGGAAATGAAAGTACGGCCTGTCTGATTCAGGCTTCAAAATGTCTTGTAGGAATATTTCACTTTTAATACGACGTGTCCGGTGACAACAGAAATGGTAAATTTGACGAACATATACTGTGGTAGGATCCTGCTCTAAACAGGTTTTAAAAAAATGGTTTCGTCGGATAAAGCAGATTATGAGAAAAAAAAACCGCAACCAAAAACTGCAACAAATATCTAAAATGCAGTAAAATAATGTAGGTAAACGGTTAACAGAACAATCAGGTACTGAATTTGTATATAACTTATGATATGGCTTGGTTGATACTCTCGTTGAATAGATGCACGTTACGTAGTGTTACATGAAAACAAAGTAATGATTTTGCCTCACATTTACAGGGGAAAACCTAAAGCAATTTGTTGTATCTTCTTCGAGACAAGGTTTTATTTTAAACATTTTATTGTTATATAAATTGACGTAGTTTACTATAAACATGCACGTGTCAATTGCTGCCATTAGTAAGAATCGTCTTTTCGTCCTTAAAACAGTTATGTAAACTTTATCGGGAACTACGGCACCGAAAGTACCCTTCGGTTAGTTTAATGTTAAACCTACCTTCCCACTTGAACAAGTTGGGTAGTTCTTTACAGAGCAGTTAAGCATGAAGAGTACATGCCCAGCTTGGAACCGTGCAAATAATCCCAAAGGAAGTAAGACTGCCGCCATGAAAAAAATCTGTTTTCAGTAAAAACTGTACTCGAATTCAAAAGCACAACGCATCTTCATATTCTCTTAACTAAATACAAACCTTACAGTCTGGTGCAGTGTGCTTACCGCACACTGCACCGACCAGACGGAGACTGAGACAGATGGACCAATTGAATGCCAACAGTGAGAAGAGAGTTTGCGATACCAGGGAGTTGCAACTTCCTGGTGATACTAGTTTTGTCACGAAAAATCACGTTTTTACACTCGTCTGTAATAAGACAACTCTCCTTTTTCCTCCAAGCAGCCGACCGAAACGGCCATCGCCGACCACCGTTGTCCCGGCCACATGACCATTTTCTTCATTTTTACAGGATGAGTACTTCAACTACTTTCCTACCACATGCACATCACAAATTGAACACATCGCTTCACTAACACGGTCTAATCTGTCCCCAAAAAAGTTTTTCTAGGGTGTTCAATTCGTAACCTCCTCCGCTGGGATTCCCCTTGAATTAGTGGTGTACTACCTAAACATAAACCAGATTAATGGATACTATGCGAGACTTATTTCGTTCGCACCTTATCATTTCCGGTGGATTGCATGTGTTAGACCCCCTCCCTTTGATGGGTTTAAAATTAAAGAACTGAATAACTTTTCAATGTAGTGTGATGATTAAAGAAATAAAGTGCTTTCTAAACAATATTTTTTTTCGGCGCGCTTGGCGCGCTTTTTCCTAGTTGCTGTTTTAAAGTATACGGTTTTAGCTGATAACGCACCAAGTCAGTCAAAACTGTAGTGAGACGTCTGACAAGTAGCAAATTTGTATAGAAGATGACCTGTCGTACTGAGTTTGGGGAATTCCCCTTCCCCTTTGAAAAATTATGTTTCGGAACAGTTCTGAAATCCAAAAAAGTGTTATTATTTCTTCGTTTTCAAGTGTCAACATGCTTGAAATTTTCGTTATTTAAGTGAAAATCGAGAAAACCAATATTTTATGGCTTCTTGGCAAAGCTAAAACATATTGTGACACAATGAAAGAAACAACAAAATATTTAAAGGTGGAGCTCTTTTGATACAAATGGATCAAGCTGCTTTGCCTGTTTCCCCTACCTTGAGTCCGCCCTTATGGAGTAGCGGTAGGCTGATAGCCTGATATGTGGTTGTATTTATTTTTAAAGATTGCTCATGACTAACTGCCAGAGATGGCTTTTGAAAAGCTTTTGAAAATTATATGGGGCATCCTGTAATACATAATAATAACCATACTCCTGCTGTACTATCCGGAACAGATCATTGATATTGCCGGGTGGGTGGTCGTCGGGACCTCCCTGCATACGGACTTGATTTTGATTTTTCAAAGTTAACTCAAGATGACCGCTAATGGTCACCTACACTTGAACGTTTCTAGCACTAACCACCTGAATAGATTTGCCAATTACATTACTGCTGACCTCGATGTTAAGATTTTCCGGGACACTCACTCTAACTGTAAGCATTGAAAAGCAAGTAAAATATTCCTCATCTATGGTAACCTATATAACATGCCAAACATCATTGTGGGCGTCTGCAATTGCCATCCTATATCAGGCGCGGTTTTACGGGGGGCTTTGGGGGCTCGAGCACCCCAAAAAAATCGTTGAAGCCCCCCCCCCCCCCAAAAAAAAAATCCGAGGTTGTGTATTATCATCATGCTTTTTTTGCGTGTATTGACAAAAACAAAATTGCCCAATACATTTGTGCACATCTTGGTCCAGTGGATTTAGTTTATCAAATGTGTCATGCGAGATAGGCATGTGATCACGTTTCTTGTATCCCACGTCCACGTACGTACACGGAACACCGTTGTTTTGACTGCATGTAGTACGACAGCCACGCTTCGACTTAGTACTGTACAACGGTACGTAGGCACATTGCAGGCGTCTACTAGCTTACCCAGCTGCATTCTTACGTTAGAAGCCAGGTCCCCTACATGGATGATTTTATCAAGGGAAACTGTCTTCCGAGTCTTGAAATCACATAGGTTCATGATTTCATAACATGGAAATTTGGGTCAGATACGGTAAGTAACATCTATGGTAGTATGTTCACATACATGTAAATTAAGCTAACAGATTAATCATCTGTTGGAAGTTAAAAACGAGTCATTTCGTCGCTGATCTTGTCAAGTTATACTGGCAGTCCTTTTTAGTCAAATCTACAGGTCCTGTTGCTCGTATAGCTCAGTAACGTTAGCTACATTTTTCCGAATTAAAAAATATATGCTTGTACAGTGGCGTAACCAGTGGGCATTGGGCCATGGCCCCCTTACGGATGTCAATTTTGTTTAGACCCTAAAAATACGTATTTTTTAAAACAAATTTTACTTTAAATGGTAGCATATATGTGGCACCAGATTGCGCGTAATTTTTCAAAAATTTACAAAGGGGAGGGATTGTTTCCCATGGCTCCCTCACTGATGCCAATTTTTTTTAGTTCCTAAAAATACGCAAAATTTTGTAACAAAAAGGTAGCATATGTGGCACCAGATTGCATGTAAGAATACCTAATTTTTCAAAAATTTTCAAAAGAGAGAGGGAGCCCTCCCCCAGGCCGCCTATCACACAAAATACTGCAAGTTCCCCCTTGAGAGAAATCCTGCGTACGCCGCTGTGCCTGTATATACGTTACATGTATGTTATGGTACCGTTTTTACTATCATTGTTTTCAAGCCCCCCCCCCAAGCCCCCCAAAAAATCTCGGTCTAGAACCGCGCCTGTCCTACATCCTACTTTAATTTTACTTACAATTTACGAACACTTGTGATCTGAAGGCTTTTGGACACCGTCTGTATTGCTTATACACGTTTAAAGACAGATGTCTGATCAAATGAAATCAGTATTCCACATGAGTAACACTTAGTCTTACTTATTTTTTAAAACAAGCAGTGCCACGAAAATTATTGGAATTTTGAGGGGCTGCTATGAGGAAAGTCAATGGAAAAGTTTCCACAATAAATATGTTTACATTGAAATTGGACATAAAATGTGAATTTGACCCAGGCGTCTTTGGAAGAATTGGCAAGACTCCAAAACTTTATTTACGGCACAGGTCCTGGGTAACCATTACGTGTACGAAAGGTTTTTCTGCGGTGCCCACGAATTGACCATGGCTAGTTAGTAACTGTTCATCATGGGCATTTAGCCCAGTTTTGGAAATGTTGGTTAAGTACTTAATTTCAAATAAACTAAAATAAAAATAAATTTTAAAATTTATTCAAAATCTACCCCAAATGTTGGAACATGGACTGAGATTCCAAGGCTTTATTACGGAATCACGCCCCTATCGTGAGACAGTTGTTCCAATCGGTTTGTGCAACCATATTATAACTTTTTAAAATTGCTATCCAGTATATTTCACATTTTATTACCAAAACAGTACAAACACGCAATATGAAGTAAAATATTTAATATTCATTCATTCAAAGGGGTGAAAAGAAAATCCAGATTTGTGCAACGAAATTGCGAATGAACAACGCATCAACAAACGCATTAAGCCTTGGTAAATTAAAGCCTGGTAAATCAAATGACATACGGAACTGTGATATTTCAAGTAAGCCAAAAGCCTTTTCCGTACACTTTTGTTTTAAAAGAAAATAAATATTTTCAGGAATATTTTGCTTATGTTACAAGAATATTTTGTGAAAGACCTTTATGTCATTGTAAAGAACACAGGTGGGAAATTGAATGTTTCTTTATTTTTTTAATTACATTATTAATGGCATTACGTATGCAAATATTCAAATTAGCCCAGTCTGGCCTACCCTCACTCCCCCCTTTTTTATTTTCTCTGTTTTCTCCTTTGTCAGTCATCTTGTTAACCCCGTGTCCTTCCTCTACACCTTGTACTCCCCCCCCCCCACTATCGGTCACCTATGGAACGGATATCTTTCTTGATGTTTACATCATTAGACCACGTTAGCGGTCATCTTTTGATATGATCATACCCTCCCGAACTTTCATTGTCATCAACGCTGCATGGGATATTGGTTTCCTGCGTTTGTAACTGAGTATATCCACTATAGTCAGACGACACGCTTAGGCTACAATTACTATCAACCGCAGACGATTCTGTTAGTGTGGAAACATCGATTTTACTCCTCACTGCCAAATTTTTATCGATACTCCTCTCACCCTGATGATATAAATCCGTGTCTTTCCGCTTTAATGGAAAACTGTAACCGTGATTGTTGTCCCTTGAGTATGTTTCACTTTCACTAGTTCCTTCGTTCTTCGTTGAGATAACGTTTGCTTTTATTATTGTCTCGCAGGACGGTGAAGGTTCTGCTTCATCGAAAGAGTTTGCCATGTCAAATGCGTAATCCAAACTTCTTTGGTGATCTAATGATTGATACGTATGATGACTTCCTAAACTTCCTCGAAGACTTTGGTACGTGTTCGACTCGGTCATTGATGACACATCTGCACTTTGGAAGTTCTTCAAAGTACAATTTTTATCCAAGGGTAACGATGCAGAATTTTCCAGCACGTGATAATCATTATCAGATTCATGTGCAGTAGCGTCCTCTACCGTCAAGCTTATGGATTCGTTTAAATCTTGGCCTGGTTCTTTCATAGAATGACTCTCGAGAATGAAATATCGATGATCTGGTGATTGTAAGTTTGTTTGTTTTAGATGTTCTACTGCATACTCTTCCGAGCCTGTGATTGATTGTGGACTTCCATTTTCTAATACGTGATATTCACATTCGCGTTTGGAAATACTTCCCTCTATTTGTTCATTATTGTACTTGCTTGTGACCTCCGACCATCTCCTAGAATCGTTTTTGCTTAGATTTTCTACAACTCTTGGTAAAGTAACGGTCTTCTTAGAAATTAACAGTGGAGAAGATTTACTCTTCTTTGCATGTGATCCATTCTCAGCTGAATACGTTCTTGGCGGGAGTGGAGGGGTCATTCTTTGTGAATTGAGTTTATCACTGTTCTGGACATTAGAGTCCACAGTCACTGACAGTAATGAGGAACTGTTAGACGCAGGTTTATCCTTTTTCTGTAAATCAGGTATGGAAAACCTCTTGCTGTCCAACAAACGGGGTAATCTAGAAGGAGACAGTTTTCGCAGAAATCTTTTTGGTCCGCTTTCCAGACCTGGATTTAAAGAGGTACCGTCAATTGACTCATACAGTGCGTCATTTGGCTTGGCTGGGGTCGTGTATGCTCTACCATGTGGGCGCAAGGGGGAAGGTTTTGACAAACTTTCTATGCATCCTACAGACACCCTTCTCTTGGACTCCTCTTGAGTGGTAGGTTTAGCACCCTCTTCAAGGTGGAATTCTAAAACGTTTTGTGAAACGAACGACACGGTGCGAGGCTCTGTCCCCTGGGATGACGAATAACTGGTGACAAATAAATCAGGGGAAGATTTCCTCTCTTCTCTTTGTGGAGTTAGTATAGTGGCTGAAACTCTCCGAAGTCTAGAACTTATTCTCCTGAAATTGGAAAAAATCATGTATGTGTTGATAATGATTATTTCATAGGAAAGGTGGTTCTGTGTGATTTGCCTCTGCACTTGGATCGGGGGTAATAGAAGAGACGTGTCCCTCCAATACTTTTTGATGTTTCACCCCTTAACACATATAATTGGTAAAACCCTGCTATGCCTTGTTGATATTTACGTGCATGATACGTTTTTGCTATCATATGACGATTATAGGAACAATCTTTTAATAATCTTTCTGTGTACCATATTAGTAAGTACTTAGCAACAATAAGGACATGAAGGCAAGAACATTGCACGTATAGGTGTAAATATACCCTGCATGTAAGCAGTGGTACCAAAACTAGGGGGTTGGCAGGCCTGAGAAGCTAAAATCTACGGTGAGCTGGGCTTGCAAAAAGTTAAGTGTCTTAAATAAAACTTTTCTAAGATTTGGGGGCTTTAATTGAGGAATATTAAAGTGTGAGGATTTTATAGGGGAATGTGCCCCCTTTTATGGCAACACAAGTAACCTGTTTGGGGAAATGGTTCCCGGAGGGATAATATATTTATGATACAAGTAAGGCTTATGAGCTCCCTCCGGCCCGACCCTTCGTCTGGCGCCACCTTGCATGTAAGCTTACGTCATTCTGAACGGGCCGTCCCTTGTCTTACCCCCGCCCATCCTTGTCCCACTGATCAATGGAAACCTCAGCAGTTACTACTTAGGGACTCAATCTAAGATTTGAAGGAAATACGATGGTCGTGTCTGCAATTTAGAAGTCCGAAAAGAATAAGAAAGCATAAATTGTTGTCATAACTTTTTAAGAATGTTCTTATATGTTGCCCTTCCCGACCAACTTTCCCTCTCAGAATGAGATTCAATAAAAAAAAAAGTCCTCAGTTTGAAAGTAATTCAGGACCGTACCTCTGATTCTTGCAAATTAAGATGTGAACTATAAGGGTAGTTGTACAGATGATTGCGATGAAGGTCATTATCATAACTGGTGTGAAAGCAGCTGAAATACAATGTGGAAGTGAACATTGAAAGTAAGTACCGTATATGCTATCTTCAATCGCTATCATACATTACACATCCACGTTCACCCAAACTCAATGTTTTTTATGCTCCTGAAGTACATAATTGTTCGTTAAATATATGACTAATGAAGCATTTTATCAATACCTGAGCCTATTCTTAGGGGCTTTATTCGAATTTCTCTTTTCTAATGGGCTTTATTCGAATTTCTGCGGCAGATTTTTTGATTCTGACAAAACGAAAAACGCAACTGCGCCCCCGTTCATACCCCATAATACAAAGCGGAGCATATTAAGAGTCTTAATCAAATCGCAGAATGAACGGTTCAGGAGCGACACAATCATTGGCTTTATGACGCTTCTTTTGTAAGCTCTATCTTGTTATTAATAAAACTTGATTTGTTATTCTTAAGGCCGTTTCATACTACCAAGTTTTCAAGCCCTGTATAGCTATTACAACCATTAATGGTCATCCCTTGCTCTGCCACAAGAATCAACTTTTATAGCATTATAGCGCCATACTGAAGCATGAACCGGTCTTCAAGCAACATCTCTTAAGGAAGGCCTGTTCAAACGGTATCAATGGCAAGGTACCGAAACTCTCCATTAATGAACCATCTGGGCAAAGTATCTTCAGTCACATTTACTGCACAGTAATGTTAATGCAGAGTGACATGTATGTTTGCTTGTCATAGTTGTGACTTTTCAAATCACACTGCTGCCAGGGCCGTTCCTAGAGGGGGCTTGGGGATGTGATCCCCCCCCCCCCATTCATCCACGCAGTCGGAAAAAATCCTGCACTAGTCGGCAAAATGGAGGAAGAGGGAATTGCAAACGAAGGAAAGTTAAAGGGAACAAGAGAAAAAAGGGAAAATGGGGGAAAGAGAAGAGGGAGAGAAAAAGAAAAGCTACGTAGAGCTTTTTAGTATTATTGTGTACTAAAGGAGCTCATCGTTCATGGTTATGTCGTATTCTGTCATTGAGTCGGTAAATTCTGCACCAGTCGGAAAAATGAACGAAACATGAGGAAATTAAGTGAAAGAATGAGAACAAATTATCTAATAAGAACCCAAAATTTTCGGCGCGCTACGCGCGCTGTAGAGTCACTCCAGTTTCTTCAATAGTTCCATTCTACAAAGGTAGATAGCGTAAAAGCCTGCCGCACACTGCCCCGACCCGACTGCGGCGCGACATAACTCATTTACGACTACTCGTCGCAAGTGAGTCTTAATGAGTTTTAAACAGTCACGTCGTGTCTGAGTCGGGTCGCTTGCTAGCCGCACATTGAGCCGACCAGACTCACACAAAACTGATACGGTACATAAACAGAATTAAATTGCGGGAAAATCTCGGAGAACTAGACTACTGTTGCTTCTTCTGCTGCTAAACTGCTAGATGAGGAGTTGGAGGATGAATCAATAACGAAATGGTTCGCTAGGCAGGGGATCAGAAAACGTGGGACACAGCAGGGCCGTAGCGAGCCGGGGTGTGGGGGTGTCACACCCCCAATATTTGGTAGCAGTCGTCAAATTTTCGGTCTGTCTGCAAAAAGAGGAGAGGGGAACGAAAAGAAAAGAAAAAGGAGAGGAGGAAAAGAAGAGAGAAAAGGGGAAAGGAATGGGAAAGGAATGGGGAAGAAGGGGAAGAAAGGGAGTAAAAGGGATCAATACCTCCCCCAAAGATTACACCTTCGATTCTCCCCTGGACACAAAGAGCATATATCAACTCGGGATAAATT
This sequence comes from Holothuria glaberrima, assembly GCA_009936505.3. Classification (NCBI taxonomy): domain Eukaryota; kingdom Metazoa; phylum Echinodermata; class Holothuroidea; order Aspidochirotida; family Holothuriidae; genus Holothuria; species Holothuria glaberrima. The sequence continues at coordinate 2,782 of WURT03018026.1, read as the reverse complement.
AAATCGTTGCTGAAGTTTTAGTTTCCTGAATTTGCTGAAAAATTCCTGCGAGATGTGGGAGGAAGTTACCCGGCAAAGAATAATTTCGCAACTATTAAGTGAAGATTTTAAGTAAAGCTTTTTATAGGAGACCCAACGATTTGAATTTAAATGTGATTTTTGTGACCTTGTTAAGTAACAAGCCATAGCATGTTGTGCTATTGCTTCACGCGTTTCGCACAAAACTGTATGTAACACGATCTACGCAAAGTTCGTTAACAACGGCGTCATTGGAAGTAACGGCGTTGTACATTGAGTTAACAACGGCGTGATTATTATTAACAGCGTGGTAAATTTCGTTAACAGCGGCGTGATCAGAAGTAACCGCGTACTACAAGGGGTTAACGACGGCGTAATCGGTTTCAACAGCTAGCTAAAAGTCCTTGTCGCGGTCAACCACTGATACAAGTAACCATGTATATGGTGCGCCTAGCGTGCCATAAGTCCTGAATTCGACATATGTCGAATTAAATTGACATATGTCAGTTTCTCGTGTTCCGATTGGATAAAATCGACATATGTAAGAGAAACTGACATATGTCGAGTGAAATGGACATATTAGGGTTTCGTGTACTCTCATTGGACAGACACAATCACTTGTTCCTTTCCCGTGCTCCAATTGGACAATATTGACATATGTGCAATTAAATCGAACATATGTCCAATTTAATCAACATATGTACGATTTCATGTACTCTCATTGGACAAGCAAAATCACTTGTTCCTTTTCCGTGCTCCAATTGGACAAAACTGACATATGTGCAATTAAATCGAACATATGTCTCTCATATGTACTCTCACGAAATCGTACATATGTCGATTAAATTGGATATACGCCCTCCTACACTAAGCTGAGCAACAGAAACAAGTCTAAACGCTGCAAGTTGGCCTATAGGCCTCATTCTAACAAACTACAATTCGAAATGGTGGACCCTCGGTGAACAAATTTATCAATCCAGAGATAGCCCAAGCAATGGAAGAACCTGAAAGATGATGAAGGTTCCGAATATCAGTAAACTGCATGTTCCTCGTAGCATATGCCATAGCGGCAAAACGTTTAGCGCATGGTGTGGTCTAAAAGTGCGGAGTGAAACTACTACTACTTTGGTCTATACGCGTGAGTCTGAAGCTTTTCTCAGCCGAGTGGGGGACGTTACATATCCCTTCCCTTTGGGAAAAACTTGAAAGCCCTACAACATATGGTGCTACATTGTGGCACTTTTTGAAGTAGGACTACATCAATCGAAAGGTTTGTTATTTTATTGAAAAAGCTTGGTAAATTTTACAGAGTGGACAAATAAGGGGTTTGGTCCCTGAAAAACGGATGGAAGCTATCTTACCCCTCCCCGCTTCCTACGCTAATGTTTCAGTCCGTTATTTTGAAACGACCACAAACTACCAAACCTACGATACTACATCTGTACTAAAAATCGCCGCTGGTATGGGTTTTACGATTAACAGGCCTGTTAGCTAATCGAGTGTTGTATTCAAGGTCAATTCGTTGTAGCTCCATGATCATGATGTCTCAGCATAGCTTCCTGCTTATCAGATATTTTGAATAAGTAATTTACAGAGACTTGAGGTTGTTACCTTGTCTATGGATTGGTAACAGTGTTAATGTAGTACGGCAAGTGAAGTCATTCGTAGGTTGGATATCAAGTGAACTTTGTGTGGAATGCATAAATTCTTACCTTTATAATAGTCACAGTTGTCGTCTAGTAAGAATTTCTAATTTTTTGTTTTTTTTTTGGGGGGGGGTAATAATAAGAGGGTTTTTGAGGTCTCTATTCTCTGCCTAATAATCTTCATATAATTTTAGCTAGTGGTAGGCGAGAAAAAATGTCGTTCAAGTTAAAGATAAAACTCCATGCAGTTTCTACTGTGAACCAGAAAGTTGCCCGGGTATTCTCTGCATGAACATTGCTAAAATGAAGATGCAAAATAATTTTCCGAAGTATGATAGGCAACTAATGATCTACGGTGACATGCGCTGTTACAATTTCAGCAAAAAGGTAAAAAATAACCTTGCACAAATATTCATTCTCAGGTCTTCAAAGAGTTGACAATGAAAATGAAGATCGCTGCTTAATTCAAAATCATCATTAAGTTTTCCATTCGATTCAATTTGTTTCAATTCTTTCAAATGACACTTTACTAGAATGGCGTACAGGCCTATTACGAGAACAAATCCCTAAACGGACACAGGTCGGGATACTGATCCTGACCAATGAGTGCAAGTACCTGTCGTAGTCTATGGGTACGGCCGGGTACCGGGTTACATGCACATAGCCATGGGGGTTCAGAGGTTCAGACAAACCCCCTTTCCAGCGAATCATCCCTTCACTTGAGCGACTGAGCTGCCGCTTCACCCGTCTTCGCACCGAATTGCAATCGGATGGCACGATGGCCCCCAACCTTTTTCAGCTCATCTCCCTCCCCTATAAAGAATGGGGTTGAGCAAACGCCCCTCCCCCGTCTGTAAAATGTAAAGTGACGCCTGTGAAAATTGCCAGACGGCAGTGGTATTGATATGTTCAATTGCTTCCACGTAAAATGTCGACTTCCTTTCCTTTCTTTTTTTCTTTTTGGTTTCGATGATAAGAGAAACCCATGCATTCCTGATGGCGTGTGTGTGTATGTATGTGTGTATGGGCGTGTGTGTATGTGCGTATGTGTGTATGGACCCAACATTTCATACAAGGTGAGGACATTTTCTATTCAAGATGAGGTCCTCAGGTGTCAG
>WURT03018015.1:0-15985 GCA_009936505.3 Holothuria glaberrima | reverse complement strand
GTAGCTAACGTTACTGAGAGATACGAGCAACCGGACCTGTTCACATTGATGGGAGTAACGATTCGGCCTTAGATTTGCCAAAAAAGGACTGCCAGTATAATTTGACAGGATCAGGCATGAAATGACTCTTATTAAACTTCCAACAGATGTGATTAATCCGTTCATTTTATTTACATGTATGTTCATACTATCATTGAAGTTACTTATCTGACCCAAATTTGCATGTTATGATATCACGAACCTATGTGATTTCGAGACTCAGACGATAGTTTCCCTTGACAAACTCATTCATGTAGGGACTAGCGTCAAAGGTAAGAATGCAGCTGGGTAAGCTACTCGGAGCCTGCACTGTGCGAACGTACCGTTAATCCGCTATGCAGTACCAAGGCGAAGCGTGGTCGTCGTACTACATAGACAAAACAACCGTGTACCGTGTACGTACGTAGACGTGGGATAAAAGAAACGTGATCACATGCCTATCTTGCATGACACATTTGAGAAGCTACAACTACTGGATCAAGATGTGCACAAATGTATTGGGCAATTTTGTTTTTCTCAATACACGCAAATATAGCATGAAGATAATACACAACCTCGGAAAATCTTTGGTGGCTTGAGCGAATTTTGGGGGGCTTGAGTCCCCAAAGCAACCCCTACCCGTAAAACCGCGCCTGGTTGCAAACACAACACGATGTATCACGATCACAACATATGCACTCACGTTGACACATGTCGGCAAAAATTTTGAGCGTGTTTAAAAATTTTCGGTTGTCCGACAACGAGTACGAGCTGTTCAAGATGTATCCGATATGTTACGATGTATGCTGAGCTAAGGCCTATCACGAGATTAGTACTTGCTAAAGACGATATGGCAGGAGTTGAAAGGCAATGTCTGGGCTCGTTGCGTATCGTGTATAACATCGTAAAAGTGTGCTGCTAACATAAAGTATATATATACATGTCATTCGTACTGATTTTACACTTTGCACAGATCCTACAATTCGACTTGTAGGGGGTCAAGATAGCAGCGCGGGAAGGGTGGAAATTTTCTTCAATGGCGAATGGGGAACAGTGTGTCACGATGGTTGGGATCTTAACGATGCAACAGTAGTGTGTCGACAGCTTGGATTTGATTCTGCTCGAAGGGCCCAACGCCGTGCCGCCTTTGGAGAAGGAACGGGACCAGTGTGGATGACAAATACTGAATGTACTGGCAATGAAGAAGATATTTTAGAATGCAGACATGATCGTCAAAATAGATGTGCTCACAGAGAGGATGCCTCTGTAACATGTACTGGTAAAGGTAAGTAGCATGGTGGGACCGGCTTTCATTCACCATAACATTTATGTGTTTTCCAATCTTGCAAAACCTGAAGTATTACCAGGATGTTGTAATGATTCTGAATGTAATTTTTCTTAGATTTCCTTGAAGCTACCACAGTTTTGTTACCGACAAGCTTACAGAAAAAGGGGAAGAATTAAAGTTGTTGGTTGCACTCCTCACAAGAATAACGCAGATAGTCCACAATTCATTTACTGTGATAGAGTTGTGCAGTAATGGAACTTTGTTCCTTTAAAAAATCCTAAAAACAGTTATCAAAACTTCAAACAGAAAAGGTGTTCGGAATTTTACTAGCTGTGGTTTGAAGGTTATCAAAGAAAAGGGGAATTTTTGCCTATGTCTGGCTCATTGCCTTTTTCTAAAAGTTTGTCTGTTGCATGTTTTGAACGTTTTAGCATATCTCCAATTTTGCAACGCGTGTTATCTTGACGAAATTTGCAATACTAAGCAAAAATGACATAGGAACGAGTTCCGGGATACTGTCTCCATACCATACATCTCGGTAGAACAGGACTCATACTACGTTGGTGCAACCAGGAAGAGCTGGGGTAGCTCACTAGGCAACGTTACTCGTTAAATAGGATCGTACGTTCTTGTACTACCTTTAATCCCAAAAGGAAATTGGCACTAGTTAATTACCTTCAGTTGATATTAAAATTTTTGCAATGTAAGTAAACTTGAGTAAACTGGAATTTTATTATCAGCCAAAGGCAAAAGCATGTAACAAAGCGTGTTAACATTATAATATTCTCAGAGCAATTAACTCTGTCTAAAATATAATAGTCTGAAAATTGCATTATTGAAGTTTAACTTTTCAAATGATTTCTTTTACAATTTTGGGTGGGATTCTTCCATGATTAATACATACGAAATAACAGTTGTTCGTCTGAGTCTGAATTTCAAAATTTAGGTACTTACAAGTCTAGCAATTATATTTGAAGTACATTTACACTCAAAGGGAATATACATTCTGCTTTGTAAGTAGGTACATATAATAAAGCAACAAATTGTACACAAATAGCTGCAAACAGCTGTATTGTATCTTGTTCCACTCTATGATATATGGCTCTTTATTGTAAGGACAGTTTCACTATAACATGACTTCAAGTAAGCCTATAATGTCCTATTAGAGCCACATTAGGACAAATCTGCAATGTATATCTTTATTTTCTTTGGACTAGTTCTTCATTTTAGGAAATAAAATAAAAACATTTTAGCAGCATCCTTTCTAAAAATTAACAGGATGAGGAATAAAAAATTTAGACAAACTTAGCAGAACCCATGGTATCATAGAAATTATGGAAACAAATTTTAAAGAAGTATACATAGCCAATTAATAATTTGTTTTGGCTCTTTATGACATCATACAGACTTGCTAAAAGTCATCATTTTTCGCAAATGGTGGCACCCTGTCATTCCAATATATATATATATATATATAATATATATATATATATATAGCTTTCCCTCTAGAACCGAAAAAGATACAATGCATCTGTTTGCTACAACTTATTTATGATTTGTTGCTTAATCATGTGTACTTACTTAGAAAACAGAATTTCTTTTCCCTTTAAGTATTGGGCCTGTTATACTCTTACTCCAATTTGACGCTAATTTTCTCAAAAATGTCCAGTATTTCAATCATTTGCCTCTTTACACAAAATTAAACAATTTACAATGTACTTCGATGCAGGTCAAGAGGATATTTCAAAGTGCCAGTTGTATGCATCAGTGTGTAATAACAAACTATGCGATAAGAGAACCATTACCTTCTTTAACGTAACCCCATTAGGGAAAACCCAACTGCTCTTACACTGCAAATACACGGAATAAGCCTGTCATTTTGACCTTCGGCATTACTCAGTGATAGGATTGCTTTTGTTTCCTTTCATGCCCTGATTCAATGATTCAAATTGACTGTTATTTTATCAACCTATCCATAATAAAAAAAAAAACAATACACAGTTTTTATAGTGGGCAAAACACACTTAAGTCCCTTTACGCTAAAAAAAGAGTCTAATGAAAATTAAAGGCTGGAGAAGAGATAGGTCTTGAGTAATATCTTTGAAGTAGAGACTGGAGGAGATGAGAGTAGCAGCTTTGAACTGGAGTGAAGGCAACGAGATTGTGTTTACTCTTGAACAATAGCTTGTACATAGGCAGGAGCAGAGCTGTGCTAACATTTAAAGGTCAGCAAAAGAACTTTGAATTTTATTCGGTCGACAACAGGAAGCCATTGAAGGCTACGAAGGACAGGAGTTATATGATCACTGGGTTTTTTGAGTGTTACTAATCTTGCAGCCGAGTTCTGTATGTGTTGCAATTTCTTTAGTTGAGAGTCTGAAAAGCCCATAGAGTCAGCTCTTGCAATTATCGAGTCTTGAAGATACAAAAGCAAATTTAACTATTTTGTGAATTGCAAGAGATGCTGCTCGGCAAACATTGGTAGCATGTAGATCCATTACGTATCAAAACCCTATATAAAATCACGAAGTAAAGCCGAGTGTTTCATGCCACTTGTTTTATGGTCAAGATATTTTGCGGTGAAAAATATCACAGTCCAAAAGAAAATTTAGTACTATTTTTATTGACTGTCTGTAGGCACTTATCTGGCATTATATCATTTTATTCTTCATCATTCTAGGTTAACATTCCTGTAGGGTCTTAACCTTTTATACATCTTTTGCCTGACGAAAAAGCCAACCAGTCCTAGTCTAAAACTACCTCTAGAATATCTCAGGGGAGATTCATGGATCGCAATATTTAAATAAAAACAAAACTGTGTTATTTCAGTACTGCGTATAGGAAGTGATTGAAGAAAAAACTCAAATAAAGTGGTCCTTTGCCAAAACTTTGAATACTCCTTCTTTAAAATTTAGGGTCGTTTATACGTTCGATTGTACACCAATATTTTAAACTCCACGGGCTTTTCATATATATTATGGATAAACAGACAACTAGAAATATCTAGCTTAGTGAAAGTAGGCAATGTTCGTACATGACTGCATTAATGCAAGAACTAGCAGACATCACAATACCTTTATTCCAATCATTCATTTTTTGTTTGCATGCTAACTTAAATTGCAGTTACTATTGATGATATCCGCTTATCTGAAGGAGAAACGATTTTCGAGGGTCGGGTAGAGGTCATGATCGATGGACAATGGGGAACAGTATGCGATGATAACTGGAGTTTAGAGGATGGCCACGTGGTATGTCGTCAGCTAGGGTACATTGCAGCCACAGAAGTAACAAAACAGGCTCATTTTGGAGAAGGAGAGGGTGACATCTTGTTAAACAATTTTCTGTGCAAAGGAAACGAGGTTTCCTTGGCTGACTGTAGGCATGATGGTGTAGGAGGTCACAGATGTATCCACAACGAAGATGCTGGGGTGAAATGTCTTACAGAAGGTAATATTTATTTTGTTTTCTATAATGTGTAGCAAGCTTTAGAACAAATTACTTTATTCCATTAATAATAGTTGTGACGTAAACTTAAAATTTGGAAACAAGCATGAGCTGATGCGATTGAAAACTTGCAATAACCGTTCGCAGTTCTGCATTTATTTTCGACTCGTTTTGCGAAATGTTGCTCCTTTCTTTTCAGTATGACTTTTAAGGCCTACCTTCCTTATTCTAAATAAACTATCAGACGTTTTACACAATACTACAGCTCTACGAATCATCTTGGTCTCAAAAATGTTTTGGGCAAGTGCAATCAATGATTACACTGATTACGCCAGTAGCTACTAATACCATTTGTATTATAGAAGTTGAGGTGTATCCAAAGATGAAAAAGTTCCCTTTGATCAAACATTTTAATTACATTTTATAAAAGCATATTGTGTAATATTATAACACTGAGTCTAGTGCCAGTGGCACACCACTGAAGGGGCAACGATGACGAGGTAGTCTTCCACAATTGTTATTTAAAACTTCTTAACACCCTTCTTCAGACAGAGTGTAAGGGTCCGTCCAAAACTCCTCTATGTGTTTGAATGTGACTACCACTTATTAAGTTTTCAAGAACATGAAAAGCTGGTTTTAAAACTCCTCATCAATGTAAGCATTTATTAAATTTAATATGACAGTTTTACGTTCTAGGCATGAGCCAGCGGATTGCACTCAGATTTATCTTGTCGTAATGAACTTTCTGCTGAAAACTATAATATATGGTATAGAGTGCATATTTCTCTCGTACGGTGATTAAGTTGGTCAGGTCTCCCAACGTTTGTGAGCAACACAGTTATCGCTCTGAAAGAGACATTCACCCCACGTAATCTCAATCATGTAGGCAAATGTCAACTAAGCATGTTGTTACAAATTAAGCCCCTTTAGAGACATAAGCTCTTTGAGACAAACACCGGACAAGATTGCAATGTCTCTATTATCTTACAATTGTAAAGGCTTGTCCAGGCTAAACATGTTTGAATCTGCGTTGTTTATTGAGTATGGGTCCTTAACGTGACACTGTACGTACCTGCTGTCAAAGACTAGCAGGACCGAGGGGCACGGGAGAAGCTCCCTCTGCAAATTTGACCTGTTAAAAAAGGAAAAAAATACGAAAATGCTGAAAATTTCATTGTCGCAATTACATTTTAAGGCCCTCAGAACCTGAGATATCGCATACAAAGGCTCCCCCTTTTCCTTAGTTTCCCGGGTAGGTTCCCTGAGTCCGCTATAAATGCGTCATGTGTTTGACCAATCCTGACGAATGAGGCTTTACTTTAAATATAGGATCCGCCAAATGACCGGTTTCCAGTAATGTTGCTGCACTAACTATAAATTGAAAATAACCCATGTACGAAATTACCCAGATTACTCTCAGTTTAGTGCTTAAAGGCATTTTCCAGTGACATTTCACAAAGGTCTCATATGAAGGAGAAAAATTTCTCAAATCGTGCCCTCTAAACCCAGTAGCAATACTCTTTTCCTAACTCGAGACGTCTCATATTAAAGAGTGCTTATTTTTGTCAAAAAATACCTCCAGTTCTCATCAAGGTCACAGATTGTTATGTAAAGTGGGCACATTGCTGAAGATTCCTTTTGTTTTTCTTTATAATTGAATATTCTGTTTGTCCTTGAAATTTGATACTGTTGAAATGTTTGAATATGTTTCCATGTAGATTTAGCCCAAATCTACACCATTTGTAGGGCATAGCAAACAAAGTTGCTAAATATTCCCGGCATTAATATCATAAAGAAATTCAATACTCTGTCAAATTAATGTGCCGTGATGACATCACAGATTTCCCATAATGCACTTTATCTTGAGAAAAAATGCATTTCTTTGAAAATTAGTATCTTCCAAACGCTGCAAGCTATTGAGATGCGTTTTTCACCTCCTAAAAGATAAAAAATTTCTGCATTTTTTGAAGTAACTGAATTTTGTCTCTGGAAAATCCCTTCAAAGTAATGCATTTGTAAAGTGACTTAAGTCGTGTTTCCTCTACAAATTGATTTTACTCCATAACTTCTTCGAATTTACCAATTCTCTTCAAGTGTAAATTTCTACAACATGGAAACTCAAAAAGCAACTCCCAGATGCAAATTACAAAGCCTAGAGATTACTCCTTTCCCTTGATATTTTTAGTATCTTTGAAAAATTCTTGATAGCCGTAACATTGAACGACCAAAGAAATCCACTAAATACTTCGAATTTCTAAGAATAAAATGTATACTAAGATATGAGTGTTTTCTTGCCAGATAGCAAACTTTTGCATCTAAGCCATCATTCACATCATAAATTTTCTCAAAGTTGGCACTTTAGGCAAAAAGCCTTTACATCCTCCAAAACTATGTAGGAAAATTGACTCAAATGAAAATGTTTTCCATACAACAAGTCAAAGCTTTGAAAACATAGTACCTTTTCATTTAAACATATATTAATAAAACTTTATCAAATAGTGAGGGTGTCACACTCTCCCATAAGAAAATACCTCTTTCCTTTTAACAAGCCAAGAATGAGAAATATTCACAGCACAATGACCTATTTTATAACATGCTTTCAATTTAAAACTTTTCAAAGATAGCAACAGTTCCCCCTAAGCTGACTTACGTTAATGTCACCCCTCCGCTTTGACCCAGCTCTTAGGGAGATTCCCAGATGAAGGTGACAATAGAACGATTTGCTCAAGTGTCCACTATTCTAGGTCCGTCCGGAGGTTCTACTTAGATAGCGCCATTTACTGCCCCTTCAGATTTTGCCCCGGCTACGGTCGTGACTACTGAAGTGACAGGTTAACGAGCTGTGTTGGCTTCTCTAAAATCTTACACACAATTACTATATTGCTTAAGTGGGGTACATTTTGTATCTAATCAACTAACCTAAGGCCGTCGCAAATATAAGGAGCTCTGAAATGTATTTCTGTAGAAGATGTATATGTCAATCAATCGTGTTTGCACTTGCATAATCTTTACTTGAAGTATAGACCCATAGGCAAAACTAGGAAATAACGAGCTGACTATTCTGTGGGAGATTAATTCGTCACGAGCCGTACTATCATATTTTTAGAGTAACGTGCAAAGAGTAACATTAGAGGACTCATAATCAAAAATCACAAGTTTTCGTTATGTCTCTATGTAGGCCCTCTCACTATGTCTTGTTAACAAAACTGTACCCATTCCTGAGAGCAAGGAAGTGACTTTGTGTTATTACATATAAACTTGCAAAGAGTTATCGATTGTTGTGGCATTACTTCTCTTGAGCTAATTGTGTAACTAAGAAGATGGTACGGTTTTCGCCATATCCGAATGTTAAGATAGACAGAACAAGGTAAATTACTCTTTCAATATATAAATATATATATATATAAATCGTAAAACAGGACACAAATAAATGCATAACTGGTTGACTTGAAGAGTAAAAAACAATCCAAAATTTAATTCGAAATTTTCGGTTCCCTTGGAACCTTCATCAGCGAGATCAGAAAATAAAGTGAGTACAGTCATTAACTTAGCCAATAACAGGAAATACAGCTTATAAACAGTAGATAATAGGTGATAAAGAAAAAATTTTGGAAAATTTTGGATTATTTTGTACTCTTCAAGTCAACCAGTGATGCATTTATTTGTTTCCTGTTATATATATTTATATATACATATATAAAACAGTCTAAAAGAATACAGTAAAGGCAAGAACTAAAACTGGCTGAAACCGTGTATTTAAAAACTCGACGTTTCGGAAGGGTCGTCCCTCCATTCTCAAGAGAAAATTAAATAAGTACAGAGTACAGTGTAGTTAGAGACAACAGAATGTTTCCAAAGACCAAACAGAATAAGATTACAGAAAAGCTGAGCAAAGAGTCCAATAGGAGTGTACACAAGCTTAACATTACTAAAAGAGCGTGACAGAGTAGTTGAACAAAGAGGGCTATACTTAAAACCAAGCAAAAACAACAAAAAGATTAGTTTTGCTTAGGTAACTTCTTTACATTTATACCACTAGGATGGAGGGATTTCAGTTGGTGAATCTGATATATATATATATATAAGCTTGTATATACAGTAGTAAATTTAAGGTAACATGAATTTCGTATGATTTATAACTTTGATAGCCACTTATTCAGATATACGACTCACTGGAGGAATGGTACCTTGGGAGGGCCGAATAGAAATTCTCCTCAATGGACAATGGGGCACAATCTGTGATGATTCATGGGACATACATGCAGCAAATACTGTTTGCAGAGAACTCGGATATAATGCTGCGGAATCTAATTCTGTAGATGCAAAGTTTGGAGAAGGAAGTGGTCCCATTTGGTTGGAGGGTATTCGTTGCCGTGGAAACGAAATGTCTCTTGCATCCTGCTCTCACAACGGCATTGGTACCCATGACTGCCGTCATCACGAGGACGTTGGAGTCAGATGTGAAGAAGCTGGTGAGTGGTTTTTACATGTAAGAAGTGCGAGAAAGAAATCGAGACATTACCTGTGATGTCAAAATTCGAAATTTGAATGAAAACAGAAAGAATGTCCGCCTGGCTTCTGGCGAACGCACTATACAGACTGCCAGAAGCACAAACGACATAGTTTTGTTTACTTTCCAATCATTACAGAATTCTGCCCCTTGAAAGTGGATGTCATGACTTGGCCGATAGCGTCACGACTTGGCCGATTTTTCAACAATAGAAAACCGCAAACAACAATAGTCGGTCACTGGACCATGTAATCTGCAACAATGTGGCTTTTTGTCAGTTGTTTAACAAGCAAGGACTTCAAGGACGGGATAAGTTCGTCCATGTTTCAAGGGAGCGGATTCTCTAATGTTTGAGTTGCACCCCAGTAATCATTATACAATTTTATTTCTGGACCGTTCAACGTCAGCTCGCGTGGATTGGCTATAGACTCATCCATACAACATAACTAAATTAACCGACAAGTTCCATAACAGATCATTCAATCAGTGACATTATTCACCTGATAAATCCTATCAAACATACCAATAGGCCAGAACAGGGGTAATCAGAATAGAGCGGACTGGTCACTAACTTAGAGAGCCATAAATAACCTTAAAGGGCTAATCTCATCATCCCAGACAGTTTCAATTCTCCCAACTATGCAACTTATAGTTCCACCCTCACTTTATAAAGGGATCCTTGTGCAGACATAAACCTATTTTGCTGCTTAAGGTCATGTCCTGGTGAACATACAAGGCTAAAATGTGTCATCCAAGTGCTGTCTCTGCATTGTGTGGAATGTGAGCTACTCTTCTTTTGAATTTTCAAACTTTGCTGTCATTCAAAGAGCGGTCACCAACTGAGGATTTTGATACCCCCACACTAAAAATATATTTTGGGGTGACGAGATTTGCACTTTAAAATTGCATCTATAATTATTCAGTCCAGAAGAAGTCAACTCCACGTACCGACGTCTGACAGAAACTTATCTACTTTTTAGTCATTCGATGGTGTTGTGCGCAGGCGTCGATTGACCTTAGGTATAATAGATTCCCTTCGTGAAAGGCTTTCTATATTTATTTTTTCTGATAAGTCTTTCAACAAGCTACCACTCTCACAGTTGCCTTTCCAAAACTTGATTTGCCGCAGGGAAGTTTTTGAGACTAGACTTAGCGCTTTCGTCATCAAGGGGCTTTTGTTAAGCTTAATTAAGTTTTGGAGTCAGATTTGTGTTTGACTCGTATCACAATGGTTGTTGCTCCAGGGTGCGACATCTCAGAGCTCAGAAGATGTTTTTGTCGTGAGCACAGGCAACTATTAATGGGACACATCATTGCTTAAAAGTGTTTTCAACCTCATGCTGCATGTATTTGTCCGACTGCACTGAAACCCAGTTTGTTCGAATAACTTATGAGACTTGAGGTAACTTGCTGCATGGACCTTTTAAAGTTCAGTCAACTGAGTTTCTCTCATAACTTATGAGACTTGAGGTAACTTGCTGCACGGACCTTTTGTCAAATGTTCATGCAGCAAGTTACCTCAGGTCTCATAAGTTATCCCAGAAAATTGGGTTTTCAGTGTATGAGAGCATGAAAGTGTCAATGGTAAAGGTCACGGTAATCAGATATTGATGATTGACTTGAGTTTGTCATTTTTGAGGAATATGAAATTATTTCAACGTCGCTAAAGTCTTGAGATGTGCTAAATGTGGTATAACACATTTCAATTATATAAAGCTTTCTCCCTTATTCAGTCTCAAGGTGGTAATTAAAGCACATCTTCTTACTTTTAATTATTCTTTTAGTAACCTACTCAGATGTTCAACTCACTGGAGGCACGACACGTTCGGAGGGCCGAGTAGAAATCTTCGTCGGCGGACAATGGGGTACCATCTGTGATAATTCATGGGATTTCAACGCTGCAGACGTTGTTTGCAGGGAACTGGGATATCCTGCTGCAGAACTGGATTCTGTAATTGTACCGTTTGGAAGTGGTCCCATCTGGTTGGACAATGTCCGTTGTAATGGAAACGAGCCGTCACTTGCACTTTGTTCTCACGACGGTATCGGTATACATGGCTGTGTCCACCACCAGGATGTTGGTGTGAAATGTCAAGAACGTGAGTAGTGTTAGTGCGCAATTACCAGCAATGATCATGAGGAGAGAATAAAAGTTACATAGTTGGGTTTGGCTGGTGTGTTATCACAACTCAGTTAAGAAGACAACCTATTTTAGAAAATATCTGGTTTTTGACTGTTTATGGTATGATTTGACTAGTGGAAGTAACTGCCCCTGGATAATTCTTTACCTTAACTCTCGCAACTAAAATGTGAGAGAAAATGTCCTATGTACATTTAGTAAGCGAACTGTTTTAGGCTCTTCTGTACAAATTTTACAAGGTTAAATTTATTGTTTTTATTGTAAAAGACCATCTTTAAGAGCACGAAAAGCCCGCACAAAGTAGAATTACTGTGGATAGTACAAGTTCTTAATTTCCTTGTACCAATGAAAAATTGTGTGTAGCACAAGTTCAAATTACATATGTTTCCCGTCATTGTTGGTACTGAGGGTCTATTGCCTGAATTTCCTTTTCTAAGCGACCATGTAATCACTCAAAGGTAAACATATGCTATTCGTGGCGGAAGGTAGTCAGGTAGTTCAGTTCCGTAAGTTATGTACATATGACTTGAAAAAAGTGGTCGGGAATAACTCTGAACTTGCATGTTGACATGAAGAAGGAACGAAGAAGCAAACTTCTCATTTCGAAGTAAATGTCGCGTGAACTTGTTACGCATGGTTACAATTAAAAGTCTCTCATTTCAACAGATCGAAAGTGGATTGTCATGGTACCATCTACTCCATACGCCAGGAGGAAGCTTTTATATAGAATAAATTTCATCTCTAAACGCAATGATAATTGATGATACGTTTAGGTCATTTAAGTTAAACTATTCAAGGGTATGGGAAGGATAAACCAAAATTTTGGATTCAAATTTATCATCTTCTTCATCTAAACCTATGCGAGGACCCCGACATTTTCTAGAGCAATGGCTCTTAACGGTGGGGCAATTTTCCTTCTCCCTCCCTGGGAGCTCTCTCAATTCAGTAGGTAATAAGCCTTAAGCGGGAGGGAGGGGAGTTTAAAAAATAGATACTTCTAAGAATTACATGGGACTTAAAGGTACCAAACAGTTTTCTCTAGCTGAGCTCTCAAATTAGTTCTCACAACATGAAAACATAAAGAAAAATGAATTAAGCAAGTCGAGTAACATTCCCTACTTACGTGAAATACGCGTCGTTTATGAATTAGGCCTATCTCAACAGATAGATGTCGGAAAATAACATTTAACAGTGCTGGATTTCGACATTTGTATGGGGAAGCCCCTCGGGCTTGCATCAGAGGGAGCGAAAAGAGTGGGCAGGGTCATGTCTAAAATTACTCTCCCCACTCAATGCTTACCTCGTATGCAGTCTTGCAGTTGCTGTTCAATGTTAACAACCATATAGAAAAATGTTTCATTGTTGTGCCGGCAATTTTGTAAATAAGCCAGAGCTTCTGAAGATTTGCCTTCTTGTCACACATACGATATTTGTTTAGTATTCTTTTCTTTGAGTCATTCATGGTAGGGCTGTGTCATAATATTATAGACAACAAGAAAGGGAGCGATGGGTCTAACGGGTTGGGAACCACTAGGACCACTGAGTTAGAGGTTCAAGGGCCCTGGAGTGTATATTTGCATCAAAAAAGGTTCGGGTTTAAATTACACTTGGATTAGGTTTGAAATTATCAACATCACAAGACACTTGGGCTTAGAGGAATATAAAAAAATATGAAGACTCTTATCAAACTGAATAATGTCATAACATTAAAAGGCCTTTTGGGTTTGACAAATTTCTTGTCTGGTCCAAATTTAAAACTTATACCTGCCTTCATCAAAGGTTACCATGTAATAAGACTTTAACCATTGCTAAATTCATCCAACGGATTATGGAGACTGGCAGTAAAAACAATGGAGTAGTAGCGTCATGCTATTGTTTATACTCCCAGTTCCACTATTCCTTGCGTGCATTCATTAATGATTAAAAAGTCTCATATTGGACTTAACGTCCTTCAATCTTTCTATTATGGATTCTCGGAGTTCCAGGCCAGGCGTGCAGACAATAAGCAATGATGGTTAATGTCGTCTGTTTATCTTTTTGAGTATCCTTTGTAATGTTTGGTCCCTACTTTAACACTCACTTGTGCTGGCAGGCTCGAGGATAGATGAGTAAATTTGCTGTTATGTACGAAAGATTGCATCCTCAGTTGATTTAATATTCGAAATTGTTTACTTATTATGGCAATATATTCCCTCTCAATTTCTCAGTCAGCCCTTCGTCCATTGAAGGCATTCGTCTGGTGGGAGGAACTACTTACTTAGAAGGGAGGGTTGAAATATTGGTCGAGGGAGAGTGGGGTACCATATGTGACGATGACTGGGACATTAATGACGCACACGTTGTCTGTCGTCAACTCGGATTTGATTCAGCGTTAGAAGCTACTACTGACGCCAGCTTTGGGGAAGGATCAGGACCTATTTTGTTAGATGATGTGCAGTGTTCAGGCAACGAGACAACTCTATCTAACTGCACACTCGACGAACTGGGATTTCACAATTGTGAGCATGATGACGATGCTGGTGTTATTTGTTTACCCAAAAGTAAGACTACTTGCTTTGTTTTGCTCGCCTACCCTATACTTACATTAGTGGTACTTATAACCTAACGTTACATAATACAAACCTACTGCCATTGCGCTTGGTGCTCAGCTTAAGCAATGGAGTCGGGAAAACAAGCCAGTGAGCCACGACTGGAAAAGAGGCCGTAACCGGCCCGACTTAAACCATTTGGTTAGAAACTGTGCCGTAAAACCTCATCTAACTAACTATCTACAAAATCTTGAGTCACGAGGGAACTGAACCAACATATTGGGCTCATTTTTAACCTAATTAGGGTCAAATGAAGAATTACAAGGGTAATTATTAACCTAGTAAATTTGCTTAGTTCCCTCCTGAACCCGTTTTGGGTCAAGTTGACCCAAGTGCTTTTACAGTGTATATTTGGCACTTGGTTTCTAATGAGGTAAAATCGTTTTTTATCTTATACTTAAGCAGTTTATTTATCTAGTTCACTCAAACAAATATTCTCAGTAAGCTCTCTTCTAGAGTATATACTATTTGCTAAAAAGATACACTTAGGTAAAGAGTGTTACTCCAAGCCTGGAAAGGGGGGAGTTTGATTTTTTTCTTCTGAATTATAAAAAGCTATCTAATGGTAAAGTGTGAAACTGTTGTACAACTTAATCATGAATTAATTTATATCTTATGCCGTATTTTGATCGAGTTGTTTAGTAAAAGGGTATCAAACACATTTTTATAGGTCCTCCTACATCTATCGAAAAAATGCGCCTGGCTGGAGGTTCTTCAGTAAAAGGAAGAGTTGAGATTCGCGTCCAGGGTGAGTGGGGTACAATATGTGACGATAAATGGGACATAGACGACGCCCTCGTTGTCTGCAAACAACTCGGATTTGAGTCAGCACTTGACGCACCTACCAATGCCTACTTTGGGAGAGGAAGAGGTCCAATATGGTTAGATGACGTAGAGTGTGAGGGAGACGAAGACACAATCTCAGAATGCAAAAGCGATGAACTGGGCTCAAACAATTGTAACCATGATGAGGACGCGAGTGTTGTATGCTTAGCAGAGAGTAATTTTGAAATATCCTACTTAGATATAAAAACTCAAAAAGATTATCCAATGCTATCATATCGAAACTTTTAGCTCATATCAGCACGTTGGTGTGCTGGTATGAGCTATTGTGGTCACAATGGGTCACTCAATCTATCTGTCTGTCTGTCTGACTGGCTGTCTGACTGTCTGTCTGTCTGCCTACCTATCTATCTGTCTGTCTGCCTTCCTATCTATCTGTCTGTCTATCTATCTATCTATCTATCTATCTGTCTGTCTGTATGTCTGCCTGTCTTTTTGTCTGTCCGTCCATTAGTCCGTCTGTCTGTCTGGCTGTTTGTCTGTCTTTTTGTCTTTTTGTCTGTCTATCTCTATCTACCTATCTAACCATCTGTCTACCTGTCTATCTATAAATCCATCTATCTGTCATCCATCCCTCCCTCCATCGATCGATCGATCCATCCATCTGTTCATCCATCCATCCATCAATCTGTCTTCAATTGTTCAAAATTCTCCTCCTCCCCCATGCTTTTATGGATTTATTTGAAACTTGGGCACATTGTTTCTTGGGTGGTGGGCCATTTCAGGTGTTCAGGAATTATTGGTCCAAGATCCCATGTAAGCCCTCTGGCCAGTTTTATTAAATTCTTCAAAATGCTTCTCCTCCAAGAGATTCTCTTGAACAATTTGATAGTTTTTCATAATGATACTCAATTAGTGGTGCCTTCAGAGTGTTCAGGAATTATGGGTCCAAGGCCCAAGATTTGCCCTAGGGTCTTTTTTTTTTGAAATACGGCAAAAGGGTTAACCCTTCCTCCAATCAATGTTTAACAGAGTTGACTGCCTGCCAAAATGATGCTTGCTTAGTGATCTGTTTATGGTTTTCTGAAAGTTTAGGTCCAAGGTCCAATGTGGGCCTTTTCGCCCTTTTTATGAAAATCTGCAAACTGCGAACTCCTACAGATTCTCTTGTACAATGTTGAAAGATTTGTCAAAATGATACACTGTTAGTGGTA
>WURT03018003.1:0-35220 GCA_009936505.3 Holothuria glaberrima | reverse complement strand
TGCTTGGTGCTCAGCATAAGCAATGGAGTAGGGAAAACAAGCCAGTGAGCCACAACTGGAAAAAAGGCTGTGGCCGTGGCCGGCTCGACGTAAACCAATTGGTTAGAAACTCGGCCGTAAAACCTCATCTAACTCTAACTCCTCAGTAGTTAGACATCATTTTAGAAGTCCAGACTCCACTCAGAGTCACAGCAACTGGTTTAGGGCACCCAACTCTGAAAATATTGGAATCACCCGAGGCTAGTTCATACCCAGTACAATCCTCCTTGAGGTCAAAATCACCATCAGTGTTTAATTCCTAAGTCTATGAGTATGACTACAAGTACAAAGCTATACTCACAGGTATCAGTACAGGTAAAGCGTGAAAAAGCATACTACATACTACATACTAAAAGAATCCCTGAAATAAAACCATTACTCATGGAACTAAACTTACAAAATGTATTAGTGCCATTATACGTACAAAGCTATACTCATATTAAGTGGCAGTACAGGTTTTTTGTGTGAAAAAGCATGTACAATATGACTATATACTGAAAGAACCCCTGAAATAGCATCATTACCAATGCAACTCCACTTCCAAAATCTGTGAGTATAATAAAAATACTCACAAGAACCAGTACAGATTGTGTGAGACAGTGTGAGTATGAATAAACACTCCCTACACGACACCCTGAGGTCAAGTCAACATCAATACAGCTTTATTCCAAAATCTGTGAGAATGGTTACAAGTACAAAGACACAGCTACAAATACAAACAAGTTCCAGTGTTCAGGCAAATGAACCAAAGCTTTCAAATTATAGGCACTTACCACGGTAAAAATGTATGTCAGCCTCCTAAATTTGCACACATACATAAGAGCAGATAATCACAATCATTCAAATCAAATAGATTTGACGGTCTGTCCCTGGAGTTTGCAATACTGGCAACTCACAAGAATTGTCAAGTAACACTTCTCCTCCACCAAATTAAATCCCTACAGCAGCCAATACCTATCTACAGTAAATCTCAAGATTCTACCCAAAGGAAGTAAACTTCAATGATAATCAGTTTATTTCATTCCCCAGAAATACAGTATGGCAAATCAAACAAATCTGCCAAATAAATTACCTTCAAAGAGGCAAAAAGATGGACTACAGGAATGGAATTGATATTGAGGACACTACAGTCACATCACAAACATGGGTCTACACAGGAAGGGAATCAATCTATGGACATTGGTCAGGCTAACGTAAAAAATTGACTGTGAGCTACATGTATCTGAAAATTCAATTACGGATTCCTCAGGTACAGTACAGCACACATTACACAGTGCTCTTATGTGACTTTGTTAAACTGTGATAGGCTGCTAAGAAGATTTTAAATTTCCCTGGACAAAACATGGAAAGATTTAAAACCTCAAATTAATATAAATTTGCAACTTGTCTCGAAAGCAGGAAGCTCTCTAGTAGTACCTCTCTAGGGTATGGAAGCAATTTCTGTGCAATGAGTTTGCCAAATGATTTTTAGTTCATAACACTTTTGTGTGGGAAGATGTGGAACATTTTGTCAACAAGTGACTCCATTAAGGCTAGCTTGGTTAACCTTCCTAAGGATACTAGGGAGACAATCTGCTTCCAACAGAAACCTCAGCTTTCTAATTCCAGCAAAATGCAACCTCATCCCCGTTATTTATTTGCATAATGAAACAGAATTTTCACATATTTTGGTATATCAACAGAACATACAGCACTCCCACAAATATTACTTCTCCTTCTACTATACCAATGCACTTTCAAACTTCATGTGTTGCTTTTTATTTTTGAAATTTCCACTCTTCATCTGGGATACCTTATGGGAGGGGTGAAGGGGGGGACAGAGCTGGTAAACGTTCAACCATTTTTTGAGAAGAGAAGGGGGGAAGGGGATCTGACTTATCATTCATGGTCCTTTATTTGAACTACTAAAGGCATCATGTCAAAATAGCCAAGCTGCAGCTCCCTCAGCCATGCTGCAGCAACTGCAGCAATGCGTTGTTACTATACACATTAGAACAGCACTGTCTTAACCTAATCATGCTATTTTAATGTGTGTAGCAACAAAGTATGGCTCCAACCCCAGTAGCTTAGCTGAGGCAGCTGCAGCCTGGGGTTTTGAGATGCATTTGAATAGGGAAAACTTGAACAGTCTGAAAGAATACAAATAGCAACTGCCTCTCACTTCCCTTCTTCAACCCTACCTCAACCATGCCTCTCAAGAAGCAATAACAACTGGGGACAAACAAGAACTCTACAATGAAGTGGACATGAAAATTAAAGAGTCCATATTCTCTCCCTCCCTTGTCTCCCCCTTCCCCACCCATGTTTGATTAAAAAAAAAAAGAAACTATCAATGTCTTTATCTTCTCAAATACTGCTCTTAAGAGGATGACATACAAGATCCAGAGATGAAATGTTTTCTTCATCATCTAAGAGCATCATTAGTGTCACAGAATCAGATTGATGTTAAACCTTATCAGATTCATTGACAAGGAAGCTATGTCAAATTGCTATGTTTACATTCTTCATTCATGTACATCATACTTATGAGATGCACACAGGGTATCATAAAACCGAAAAGCATGTAACCTTAGCGCTTATTAAGCACGATCATATCTTTCTAAGTTGTTGTCTTCCTTAAATATTCTCAATCTTTAAAGCAATTTAACATTGACCTACTTTCATTTATCTTGTTTCCCTGCTTGTCTTTCTTCACACAGCTAATTGACACCTGTGCCATGCTGCAACAAGTACATGAGACAGGGGGAAACTTACCCCTCCCTCTCTCTACAGACTTGGGAAAATTGAAAAACTTCCAATTTCTGACTGTGCAAATCACTCCTCTTTTTCCATCTATCAGATTTGGCAGTAAAGTTTTAACAATGTTACATCTATACTAAATTTCCTGTTCATGTACATGGACAATTAGGTGAACAACTCTTCTTTATGTAGCCTACTGCAAGATGCCATCATGCCAAGGAGGCTTGACTAAGAGTCTCAAACTCAGACCATGCTGGTTAATAGCTAACAAACACATCTTCCTGGCTATTTACTTTCAAGTACAGAGTGCACATTTGGGGCATATCCACATCGGGTGGAATTATCTCACTAAGAAACTAACGGTTTGTGGAAAATCCCCAAGTGCTGGTTTAGCTGCCTAAATCAGCCAATTATATGATGGAATAACTACAACTTAAAAATCACACAAAACTTGCAAAATTCCTGCAAAAATATTTAAATGCTAGAGATCATTGAGAACACTGCAAACAATGTAAATGTTGATCAAATATACTAGGTTTATATCTATTCAGTGGTTTTTCGGACTGACCAACTACAAGGCAGTATAACACAACATTAACATGAAGATGGATTGAACAGCCCATTTTCATTCCATGAATGGGGGCCATCAAGGCTGACAAATTCAACAAAAATTTTACACTAAAAATCACATATTAAACCTTATATGTGATTCTGCAATGACCTTTGCAATACAGTCTTATACAGTATCAAAATGGAACAAGATGCTCTAACAAAGAGTGCAGGGACACACATGTCCCCCATACATACATAAATATACAGAATAGTTGTTCTGCTTTTTCTTCAGCAAATACTACTAAGCTATACCAAAAAATCCAAACCATTTTTCGTGTAAGTCTCACATTATCCACTCCCAACAAGCATATTAAAGGCAATAGGTAGTCGCCCCAAAATTGCTTTGAAAAATTAGCTAATACTCTTGCAAATCTTCTCTTTATTTGCCTTACAAGTACAGTACCTCTGAAGATGTTTTTTTAACATTATTATTTTAAACAAAAGGAAAAGAAAGGAGTAATTCTCCATGAATTTAACAATGCAGTAACAAAAATATTGTCACAAGATCAAAACCAGCCATTCATGAATTACGATGACAGGGTATACTACTTCTGACTGCATTTTCCCTTTAAAGAAAATACTGAGCATGTGGTACACAAAATTTTTATTATTTAGAAACAATAATTTTTAGATAAAGAATACTAACTTATTCAAAACAAGGACACATGGTATCTCCAATTCCAAAAAATAACATTCTCACAGCAAAAAATTCATTTATTTGTAGATCAAGAATAATTTGTTGACCCAATCTTCCAAAATTTTAAATGATGCTGCTCTTGAAATGTATTATATTTTGGGGAGATAAAGCTATTGCTTGAGTGTACTGGTGAAACGGAATGGTTTTATTTAGTAATGATTATAACTACTTATGTCATATGCCATGTTGGTGTGATGTTAATGCAATGTTTCCCTTTGATAAACAATGAATTCTAACCTCGTTGAGAAACCATCTGGAAATTCTTTTCACCATAGCTTTAACACTGAATCCTACTTGCATGAGTAAACCTCCAGGGGCCACTTGTAACAGTTCCAACGAAATTTGTCAACATGTTTTAGCCAGGCCTCCCAACCAAATCTGCCAGATTTTTTGATAACTTGATGTTGTTTTTCTTTAATTTTATAATCATTTTTTTTTCAAAATTGATATGCACAATACTGTAAATGCTATAGACATGGTTTCTTCATGTCATAATTTACCTTTCTTATTCTAAACTCCTTCATTATGATGCACTGACACTTCAGGGCACATGAATATTTGCCAGGGAGTTTCCCTGATTTGATCGATTACATCAATATGACCTTAAATTTTTATGACAAGTTTTGATTTTTTTTTCTTTTATACTGCTCTATGCTTCTTGTCAGTTTTCACTGAAATTTTACAACTGGTTAAAATGTTATGCCTTAGCGAAAAGCCCAGCTGTAGTAAAAAATTCGACCAATATTTAAGGGAAAATGCAGTTAACCCGGTTTAGTATATTCTGGTATACTAATTCATGAATGGCAATTCCAAATTATTTCAAAATATTTTTGTCACTCAACTGTTAAATTCATGGATAATAACTCCATAATTCACCTTCAGTATTTAATGTTTCATAGGCAAAGGCTGCTATTCTTCAACTGGGGAGCTGAATGACATTTCAGACCACCATCCTGGGCAAAGGGCATATACCTCCTCCCCTTTGAAAAATTTGTAAATATTTGAGGGTCATTAGATGCAATTTGGTGCAATATATTAGGCAACTTATAAGGAAAATTACTGCACAATTTTGATGTTTATAACAGAGGCAACAACTAAGACATTTTTGTCCTTGAACTGAAAGAGAGAGAGGGGAGATGTACTGTATGGATTTGCCCCACCACATTTTTAACTTGGGGACTACACCCACCCCTCAGTCCCAACCCCCTGCTTCCTATACTGTATGTAATGTTTATATGAAAAATCTTCATGGGAGATAATTGTGAGCAAAATGAGAGATGTGTAAGATGTCACTTACATTTCAAACTACTTTTGGGGTGATTGCTTATTCCCTTTAAACGGCCATAAAAAATCAAATGCAAACATTTTGATTGAAAGATTACAAAGACCCCAGGTCAATATTTCATTTTCTTGGAAATACCAGGGTGCACTACTGTACTTCAAGGGCTAGCTTTAAGTTAAAGCACTGCTCTTACTCTCCCCAGATGCACAAGAAATCTACACAGTACTGAAGTATACTGCTTACTAACATTACTGTACAGAAACAGAAACTTTCATGAAATGTTTTCCTAAAATGTACACAATTTACTGACACATTGTGAGTGAAACATTTACTTCATGTAATGGCCCTGGAGAGAATGAACCCACAGGTACCATCCTAAATATGGACATATATTGCTTTTTCTTTTTTTCTATTTTAATCTCTTTATTGGGAATGGTAGGAGAAGAGGTGGAGAAGTAAACAATTTGAAATATTCTATGCAGGGTGAGCCCAAGTTTGCACAATGTTTGTGGCATTAATGCCTTTTCTAAGAAAAAATCCTCTCTTTTGGAGTTTAAAGTGTAAAGCAGTACCATCATACTACAGTTCCTAAAATAAACATGCAGAAAAAGAAAAAATGTTATGTTTGCTTGAAATATATCTCCAGAGTTAGGCTATGATCTCTGTGAAATTGTTAACTCATGTTTATTCATGTGGTGTAGACATAGACAAAGACTTCTGGCATGACAAAGGAAGAATTTAGGGTGCTCTCATTAGAAGACTCTTTTCCACTAAGCTATCCTCTATTTGTCGGGTAATACTGCTAATAAGTGAGGGTTAAATATGTGAATTGGAGGTAAGGGAGAACAATGTACTGTAGATGACTGTTTTTTTTTTTAATAGTCAAATATACTCAGGTGTAACATTGCCTGTTTTGGATACATACACCACTAGTATCTGTGAGGTGGCTACAAACAAGAAGTAAATAGTATGGGAATTTTCCCCTTCAAACTTATTCATGACAACACGATTAAAGCATGGACCCACTATGCAACATCTCAATCGCCTAAGCAAGTGTCACAGAACCCATGGTCCCACCAAGCAGCTCTTAACAAAAATACTGACTAAACTCTAAAAACTCAGACTATGTAATAAGCTGAACAAGGAGAGGTCAGCAAGAGTAGGAAGGGGTCCTGTGGGTTAAAAAGGTTGCATTACACTGATAGATGTTACTACTAAAGATGCTAACGGTTGAGCCATGTGCAGAGGGTAGGGATGGTAAGGTGTAGGGGTAGGTAGGGAGTGGACAAGAGGTAAGAGGGGTAGAGGGTATGGAAGAAGAGTAAAGTGAGTGGTGGGGGTTGATGGTGGGACTTGGAAATGGGGGAGGGGAGGAACACTTCTCTGAGCAAATTTTGCTCAAGGCAATTTTGAACATATTCAAATGATAAATTATTTGGCACTTTTTCCTACAATAGCAGTATGTTTAGATATTTTAAACTTACTCAAGTTGATCAATGATGCTCTGTCCTTCACTGACTGTGTTCACAGATGCATCCAGAGTTATTTCTCTCTGATGGTCAAACTTGGACACTTCATTTTCAGCTTCCTCCACAGATCCAGCCAATCCAGTGCCAATATTTAGTTCCTCTTCTAATTCTTTGAACCATATACTAAGCTGGAATGTGCAAAAGGAAAAAAAGAAAATGGCACTGTACAAAAGTATTGGCACAAGGTAGAGTTGGGAGCTGGAAAGACTGCAGTTCAAGTTTGGTTTCAAACACAGTTCAAATACGGTGCAAGTCCTTCCCTTTAGTCGCCTCTTACGACAGGCGGGAAACACCGTGGGCATATTCTACAACCCCCAGCCCACAGGGGGCCACATTTGAATAGCAGTGTTAACTTAATTTTGAACTGCTATTGTAATGTGTTTAGCAACAAAGCATGGCTGCAGTCCCTGCAGCTTGGCTGAGGCAGCTGCAGCATGAGGTTTTGACTTGGTGCCTAAATTACCTCTGTTCCAAATTATTAGGCTAAGTACCAACCAAGAAGGCAACAGATTCCACTGTTAAAGCCAGGCCATGATCCCATCTCAGGCCCACTGGCTAAGAGGCAGATTATCTACAAAGCCATCAACATTAACCCCTCCCACAATGTTTCCAACAAAACCTTCAAAAGCTTGTACATATACTTCTTCCATACCAATAATTTTTAGAAAGACACCTATCCCGAATCCACACCCCTGAATCCGCATAATGCAGCTTTCAAGTTCAATAGCAAAATAAGATGTAAAACAAAACTTCCCAACCTGCTGTTTTTTTCTTTGGGGGGGGGGGTGGCATGGAGTATGGGGTGGGGGTGAGAGAGGAAATGAGACAACATACTGAGGTGAGAAACAACTTTCTGTAGTACTTTTTTCCCCCACATATACAGGCAAGTAAGGCATCATGTCAAAAAAGCCAAGCTGCAGCTCCCTCAGCCATGATGCAGCAGCTGCAGCAATGCTTTGGTACTGTACACATGTGAATAGCAGTGTTAACTTAATCATCTGCTATTGTTCTGTGTGTAGCAACAAAGCATGGCTGCAGCCGTTGCAGCTTGGCTGTGACAGCTGCAGCTTGGCTGCAACAGCTGCAGCCTAAGGTTTTGACATGGTGCCTAATAAGATAGTTCTTATCACCATCTACATCACTTTTTCCAAGGGCATCGATTTGTTCTTCTCTTTAAAATTCCACATTTTGAAAAGCTGCAAAATTTTCTCTATAGATGTTCCCCATTTGAGCCCATTCATAATCTCAGGAGATAAACTGCGGAATGTCTGACAGAACTTAAAGCTCTCACTGTTACATTTTCTTGCATTGTTTGAGATACAGTTCCAACTACTACATTATGTTATGTATGCATAACAATGTAGTTCTGCCATTTTGAATGCACTGCCAAAACAAATAAAAAAACCTATGCGCTTCATGCAGTATGTTGAACAACTAAAGGATGAAAACTAGTTTTTATATTTTATTTGGCCTAAAATGCACCTTTAAGTCTGAAATGAGGAACTATATAGTCAGACACTGAACACTTAAACTTATTGATCTTGCACCTATTTTTATAGCTTACAGTATTCCATTGCTGAGATACAGCATTTTAAAATTTTTTCACTGAATTCAAAATAGTTGATTATGCAATATTTTTGATGCCATATTTGCAATACATTACCTGTGATTTTTTTCCTATTAAAATGCAATGTCTGGTCCCTTACCTCCTTGGCATTTGTATGAAACGATACCGAGAGCTCCAGAAGCTGTCGTCTTCTTTCCACGCGAAATATGAAAGTTCCGACACGTGCTTCGAGTTGTCTGGCTATGTTGGTGATTTCCTCTACATCGCACTGTCCTGATTCTGTCAATTCTTCTGCATCTTTGAGCAGACGTCTTGCATTAGTAATCGTGTTCTGAGAAGAGGGAATATGTTTCACGGTTTGATGATGTACAGTAAAAATTTGATACATGAACGAACATAAACCAGACAACACTTGATTTTTCTTCCGTATAAGTAGTGATGACATTGGCAATATTACATCCAAACTGACTTCTATGCAAGGAGCAGAAGCTTTCTTCTTGTATTACTGGGTTACATTTTATTCAATTTCCTGATGCATTTCTTCCAAACCAAGCAAGAACAAGGGGAAATTTTAAAGAGTCATGGTGTGCACTTCACAGTTACACGTTTTACAGAGGCAATGCATGTGTACAGGACTTGCATGTAAGAACCATGTCAAGGGTAACGTGTACAACTACAAATAAAGTACCCATGGTTAAGAATATGAAAGGAGTACAAAGACAACAAGCACCCTTTTTTCATTCTTGGTCATTTTTTTTATTCTTGGTAGGGGTGTGGTTGGAAAGGGTCCCATTTGGGGGTGATGGGGGTCCATGGATATGAATGTAATTATACCATTTTGCATTGAGTGCAAAATATATTCTTTTAATATGAGCAAAAATCCAGTCTCAGGAGTACATTTTTTATTCTTGATGAGGGGTGTACAGGAGGTGGAGGGATGCTGTTTGGTGGTGATGGATGGAGGAGGGGTTCATGGTAATGAATATAGACAACATTGCGTGTATAAAAGGGAAAATGCAGTCCTCCAAATTTGAATGAGTGTGCCCCGGCATCCTATTTCAGGAATGGCTCTTATCAATCATGTGACAATATGTTTGTTACTCATTTGTTAAATTCATGCAGGAAAACTCCTTGGTTTACCTTCAATATTTAATGTTTGTATACAGAAACATAATGAAAGATACTTGTGAGCAAAATAAGAGGAGATATGTAAGATGTAGCAAACTTTCGAAAATAAACTTGGGGCAACTGCCATTTCCCTAAAAATATTTAATTTTGAACACATATCCAGTCTCATGAGTATACATTCTCGAGTACCTGTGCACTCAGGTACAGTACCAGTAATGCCTTCACTCAACAAGTGTGTTATTATTTTATAGTCTTTGTACATCACAAGTGGAGAAAACTATTAAGAAGAAAGTACCACAGCTCTACCAACAGTTAATCAATATCAAGAGATGTGTCTAAACCTGTTTCAAACTCCTACATTAAAGGCATGCAGATTGTCAGCTCATTTTGTGCCACATAGGATGTTGAACAGTGCCCTCAACAAAGAAGATGCAAAATTAACTGTAGCCGTTTTAATCTTACTCTCAGTTTTTGATTAAAATCCCCAGCCTAACAATGAAAGATCAGTTGGAATTACGCTAAGGCATCATGTCAAAATAGCCAAGCTGCAGCTCCCTCAGCCATGCTGCAGCAGCTGCAGCAATGCTTTGTTGTTGTTCACATGTGTTAACTAAATCCTGCTACTGTAACATGAGAAGCGACAAATCATGACTGCAGTCCCTGCAGCTTGGCTGAGGCAGCTGCAGCCTGAGATTTTGACATATTACCCTAAAAGCTTTTACCATTTTCAGATACATTAATCTGACACGTTCAACTCACAAGCTTTGTAAAATAATGACATGAAAGATTGCACAGTGTCAGTATTTCTTTGCCTATTACAATATAAATTATTTAGTAATTACAGAGCAGTGTGCTGTTTGGTTAATGGACATTGCAACAAGGCCAACTGGTAATACATTTCCAAACAAATCCTTTCAAGGTATAGCAAACTTACAAGGGTCCTTGAAAAGGCAGTTTAATAAAGAATTAAAAAACATGTTGTGAGAATTGAAAGTACTATTTCATTTTGCTTTTATGTTGTAAGTCTTTGTAAATCTTTCCCTCCACTTCACGTGTGACAGTTTTAAAGTAGAAATAACTTTATAAACAGTCAATTTTTTATACATTTAATTGGAATTTTGGTCCTTTTCAATGTTTTCGACAATTATACACATAAAATAGCCAGATGGCACATTTCATGTCAGCGTGCAGCCTCTGAAAGTAAGGCTGTCACTGTAGAACTAGAAATGGCTACAGTGCACCAAAATTTTTCAGTTTGAAGCTATTCTTACAAATTGTTTTTTATGTACTTTGTCTTAGCCAGTGCAAGAAACTTAAGCAAATGCTCCCCACCCCCATCTCCTAAAAAATACTTCGATGGCTCTGAAAAGTCACGCCTTGGGGTAGTTTTGTTACCTGTGGGCTTACCTACCTATTTGCAGGTAATGTGGGAAATAGTAAGCATTACAGGTAAAGGAGGTGCAAT
Source organism: Holothuria glaberrima (assembly GCA_009936505.3). Taxonomy (NCBI): domain Eukaryota; kingdom Metazoa; phylum Echinodermata; class Holothuroidea; order Aspidochirotida; family Holothuriidae; genus Holothuria; species Holothuria glaberrima. The sequence continues at coordinate 24,162 of WURT03018003.1, read as the reverse complement.
GCAGATATAACCTCACAGCTACATTCATTCTGCCAATGAATTGACCAATGATAGTGATGAGAACCCATTCTTTCCACTTTACAAAGTTTTGCATGCATATTTTCAAAGAAAAACTGGCACGGATTTTGAACTCTTTCATTATTTTAAAAGGGTCCATCCAGTGCACCCGTTTTCATAGTGGATGTATACCAAATTCTCCCAATCCCATAACACGTTCAGGAAAATATTAGCACTTGCTCTGTTCTTTTGCTCACTAGGTCTCTCACTCATTTATGGCCAGTGATGTAGCTCAAGGTGGGGTGGAGGGAGGGTGTCTTGGCATCAATGCAAGAGTGAAAAAATCTACATAGTACATGTTAAGTATAAGATGATTCCTTGTTATTAACCCCCCCCCCCCCACTCCCACCCATTGCCCATTTAATGTTGGGGAACATCACAAAGATTTCTGGCAATGCCACTGTTTATGCCAGAGCTTTGTTAAACACAAAGCTGTAAAGTGACAGGTATTATTTGGGGTTATGCACAAGAGCCACAGCTCAGCTACTGTGCTACTTAAAATCATTGTACAGTATGTCAGTGGGGAAAAAGTTGCCTTGCTCTAGATGGTTTTTTTGCAAGTTTTCCCAAATATTTTGTAGCTGAGGTTCCTTTCATATTTAAAAATATGTCACCTTTCTCAAAACCTATGAGAAAAATTTTTCCATGAAATTATGTTGAGACACAATTTAATACATTTTCAATGTAACATGAGCTGTACTATATGACACAGGCCTACATAGTCATGCATATTCATGATGTACATCAGTATGACATGCTGGGATCTATTCTAGGTGAAATCAACACTGTGTTGCATGTCATGAGATGTGCCTTTTATAATGCATGCTGCCAAAAATGGCTCTGATTTCAAGTGATTTGTACGTGTGCATTTTACTTCAGATTCCATGAATGGATTAGTGACAAGTTTGTCAAGTGCCATGTTTTGAGTACTCACGGATCCTTCTGGGAGATTTGAAAATGTAACACAAAAATGACGATTTTAAACTGTGTCATTTTGCGAGTAATGATTATTGTTTTCACGGCGCAGACTTGTAGTACTCTAGTGCACACTCAAAGTTGTACTCATATTCATGGTTTTGTACTCAACAAAGCACAGAACTGTTGAGTTGCACTAACAGCTGTACCTTGCAGTCTTTATCTTTGTTCTATTTGTTTTTTTTGGGGGGGGGGGAAGTTGTGAGGGGAGGGTGGAGAGGACTGAAGTTCCAGTTAATTTTGTTTTTGGTTCACTTAAGTGAAAGACCCATTAAAGTAATTCAGCTTTCTTGTGGTTTCTTGCACTATTCATGATATTTTGATTCTTTAGTTAAGCTGTACTGTATATAGATTTGTTCTACATTTTGGGATGAAAAACTAAGAAGCTGAAAGAAACTTGTAATAATTTATTATCTTGTTATTTACTAGAAAATGTCATTAAGTGACATTCCAGGAAAAAGGCTTCGAGGGGGTTTAATACCTACAACCTCAAATAGATTACAACTGCCATATAAGGTCTGAGTTTTATGGACGGAATTTATCACACAGGGCGAAAAAACTCTACACATAATATATGCGGTTGTAAAGCCAGCCTACCAACTTTGGAAAGTTATGCAGAATGTAATCCGCAAAGTGGGAATTACATTCTGCACACATTTCATACATGCAGTATGAATACAACAATGTTGAACCAGAGAGGTTTATATTTCATGATGAACATAATTGTAACCAGAAAGGTATTCACAGGCAATTCCCTTTCCAAAAAAATGTTCGACCTCATAATTTTGAAATCAGACCTGAAAGAACTCAAAAAGTCAAGACACTATGGCTATGTATCTTATACAGACAATTGAATTTTGACAATTCACACTGAAGCAATCTATTTGCATGTTACCCCCCCCCCACCCCCCCTCCCACAACACACACACACACACACATGCATGTTCTCTGTCTAAAGTCTTGGGTGATGTTGCTTTAATAGATTGTTGCTTTAATAGATTTTCAAAAAAGAAGTAAAACTGTTAAAGATCTGGTGATATGAAAGTGAAATAACAGGTTATTTGATTAAAAAAGTGTAATAAACCTTAAAAACAGCCAAAATTCCCACTAATATTGACCAAATATTGACCTTTTTATATGGTATTCCTGTTTTACACTTACATAAGGAATAATCATAGCTAAATATGCAAATTTGTAACATCAAAGAGGGACTCTTGCTTTCTTGGTCGCAACATTCAGATTATGGAACACTTTGCCTCATAGTACTAGAATAATTGATTCTATGGACATTTTTAAACATAGGGATAAGGCACATTTCTTTCAGCTTGCTTTTGATTAAAACTTTTCTTGTTTTGATTATTTATTCAGTTGTTTTTGTTTCTTGTTTAAACGCTTCAGAGCTTTTTCATTTTAACACATTATAAATTGTTGTCGTTGTCATTATTTCATTATCATTATCGTTATTATTTTTTATTATTACTATAAAAATATGCCTTATGTCACCCTTTTTTTCAACCTTCATTTCCAGAAGAGCAATGCAACATTGGTATCTGCCAATGGATTTGTTTTGGAAATTAAACATGTCTTCTTCAAATACAGCTATCTCAAGAATAATTAAAAAATAAAGATAATTTGTAATTGATATACAAAAGAAATGCTTACACTGTACAATACTCTACAATATTACTTTTGCATAGACAATAAAATACTCCAGAAACCAGCAAAATTTGAAGAAGCATATCTTGAGAATGGTAAAACAGATATTGAAATAACTCCAATCAGGTTTGTCCCTGAGGAATTTTACTCTTTAATTTACTGCCAAGTAAATACAGCTCATTTTATTGGCATGTCACCATAACTTTAAGTGGGAATCCAGAATGTGAAAGGTGCACCATCATTCAAGTAGACAAAAAAGGGGGCAGTACTAAAAGACAATGATTTATATTCCACAGGCAAGTGAACTTTCCCACAATCTGTTTCACATTTTCATGTACCAAATAAGCCAAATGTCCCTTGACATGTCCCTCCAAATACAGAGATTTCCAAGCAAGGAGCTTCACTAAACTCCCAAATTTTCCACCCATGAGTATGGGAACCAGATCTAAAAGGTGTGAAACATAAAAACTTTAACCACCAGAGCAAACGCTAATTTGCAAGCCAACCTATCCCAAAATCAGCTTGTATTTCTTGATTTTGAGCCAATCAGCCCATTGCAAAAGAAAATCTGTAATTCAAGAAAGACCTTCAAGGAATCCAACTTCTACTTGATATAATAAAATCTGGAACACAGAATGAATTCGTTGAAATATGGCTTGCATAGTCTATACAATCGTGTTAAATGGCATTGTCCATCAACAATGACTAAGCAATATGATACTTTCCTTAAGTTCCCCAATAGACTTAGCTGACATAAGGACGATGACGGACATCCTGATCTTAGCCTGAGGGGATGACCAAACTTGTGCTAGGATGTCTTCATAATCCTGATTGATTGGTGGTCCTAAGTCCAAGCTGGCAAAATTTCTAAATATTGACTTCTGGAGGCTACCTGCCCTTTTTTCTTTGTTGCATATGGTTTATTTTTATAGATGTAAATCAGCTACCAACTGGTCAGTGGTCACTTTTATTGATTAGTTAAGATGTTTCAACCTCACAAAAAGCTGCTCCATAATTATCCTGTGCTGCAGAATGAATTATACTTACATGGCAACAAGCCATTACTAATCACCCGACTCATCTTACATTGGATATACACCAGAGTACAAATAAAACACAGAGCAAGAGCAATATTGGTATTCATTGTAGATGAACTATATGTTTTGCCTGGCTACTTCAGGAACAAGTAAATTAATCTGTGCCAAAGAAAACCTCAGTCCTTGCATGTTACCAGTGAGATACCAATCAATTGTAATTACTTTTGTCTCCCTTCACCCGCCTCCCCCCGATGAGAGGATGAATCCTTCACCATCCTCGCATCCCAGGGCAAAACTCTTTTTCTGTCAGCATGCATTGAGGTTTAAGTATTTCAAGCATGCCCAAATGCCAAAAGCGATAAATTTTGATAATTAGCCGCTTTGCAAAATGTGAGAACTAGCATGTTCCAATGGGAATGCACAGGAACAACAAAGGGTTGATTCAGATTGCTGACAGAGATTGGAAGAAGTTCTTGAAAATGTGGGAATGCCATTTGACAAAGCCTAATTATACGAGAAAATAGGTTAACATTGTTATTGTTTTACTGTCTATCACTTATGATAATCAGTTGAGTAACTTCACGTGAAAAATTACTCTCACAGTGAGACGTGCGTTTCCCTTGAAGTCAACTGGAGTTAATCATGCGAATGTCTAACCATGGAGCCAATACCCTTTTGACAGGTATAAGCCCCATGGTCTAACCAACATGCAGTCCCAGATCCTAGTCTAAATTAAGGTTCAATTATTTCTGAACTTCACTTTCTACTGGGTCTATAGTGAAAATAGAGATTTCTGGGAACTGAGTAAAACAAGATAACACACTGTAAGTCAAGAGAAACAATGTTCTGTCATCCGCACATCATTCCAATCGGACAGCTGCATATAACCCGAATAAACTCATCACAGCTCGGGTGTCATGTAAAGAAACTAAGAATTATGTGGTTCGTCTGGAGGCTAAGCATCATTTGTCACTAATACAATAGTTCAGAACTTTCTACAATACATTAATGTAGCAAAGCGGTAGGCCAAAATCTCTGACACAGGTTTCATGCTTAAAGGGAAAATGCAGTCACCCCAATCAGAGTAACTATGTCCTGTCACTCTAGTTCATGAATGGCCTATTTTGATCATGTGATGATATTTTTGTTAGTGAATTGTGAATTTCAAGGAGAATTTCTCCTTTCTTTACCTATTGTTTATAATTGTTATGTTTAAAATGTCTTCAAAGGTGCTTATAATGCAATTAAAGGAGATTTGCAAGAGTTTGCTGACTTTTCAAAGCAAATTCTGGTGCGACTGCCTATTGCCATGGGGCATGGGCCTGGGCCAAAACTGGCCAACTAGACAGCAGGGTGGCTATTTAAACAAATACTCTTTTGAGAGCCAAAGCCAAGGTCTGTCTAGAGCATGTCACAGACCTTGAATATGAGTGACACAGACAGTGAACGCGAAATATTTCTTTAGTCCACCCTTCCCCACGTTGTATCTCATAATCTAACGTGATGATATTCATATTGAATGACACATGCATTCATTAACAGTACCATGGTTACTGATGACAATACTGTATATGACATTTAAGTTCATTACAGGGTCTGCAAGGCTTAACTTAAGTCCACTGGTCCAATGTTAGCCTTTCCACACCTTAATGTCAATCAAATGGCATGCCTGGCAGGCATCTCAGCAAGTACTAATGACTGACCACCATCGTAAACAGTGAGCTTGGCATGAGAGAGAGCCAGTGACTAGTATTAATAGAAATTTAAATTCAGGTATGCCCCCACTGATACTATAACAAAACTGTTTTGCGTACCGACCACTAGTTTACTTAAATGCCATAGAGGTTCAGAGCTAGGGTTGCCCTGACTGCCATGCCGCAACACAATATATATGCCTTAGCATCACATGTCTGTTGGAAGCATTAGTAAAAGCACACCACATTCCTTTGTTGGTAGGGGAAAAAAAGGCAGCAAAAATATCCCTTGTCCACCCTGCTCCTTCAAAATATCTGAAGGTTAGCAAATGGAGTACTATTTCTGCAGGTTCCCAAAACTCATCTGGTTTGGGAGTCTAGGAGTGACGATACTTATAGACTATATATGATTTTCTTCTATTACACTGCTGAATGAGCTGGGCCATTTCTATTGTTAAAATTGAAAGCTAATGGTACCTTTAAAAGTTTCCACAAAGGGAGGGAGGAGACTAAGGGTGATGCTTCCACTCTCCCCCACCCTGTCTTCCTGTCTGCCTTGCTTCCTGCTCCCCCTCCCCCCCCATTATCTTGCCCTTTTCTTACCTTTTCCAGGCACCGACATTTTTCCAAAATAAATAAGATTACAAATGAAATATATTTTGTGTCACCCAGTCTCACTGACCCTAGTGACCTCCTGCTTTTCAACAAATATGGACTTGGAAAGATGTTAAATACAATTTATTAAGTTTCCCACAGTATCAATGCATCTACTGTACACAGTACAATAAGAGACCTTCAGAATTTTCCACAAAAACAAAACTGGGGGTATTCCTGACAGCCAGAATGCTGCAACTTCCATTAATCAAATCATTTTTCTGACCTAGTAAAGAAGGTTTCCTCATTCTTCTTAATTATATTCTGACAATAAAATTGTCCTAACATCTCTCTCAGTACTACCTACATAGTTTCCTTCTTGCAAAATACAGCAAAAGAACTTCTGGGTCAAAAACATTAATATCAAAAACACTCTGTCTGTGAATTACTCATGTTCACGTGGTTTTTCTAAAATGACTAAAGTGATTTGACAAAATTATTGACACAATATTTTCTGGCAGACATGAAAGTAAGTATGGAATGTACAATCTTCTGTATATATTGCAGACTTAAGAAAATAGTTGGTTTAAAAGTTTCCAAACTATCTGAATTTAGAGGTGGCATTGACCTGTCCATATGATCATCTTTGGGAAGTCTTTTTCCAGCTGTGTTTACATTTTAATTAAAATCTGCACAAAACATTTGGGCAGGATGCTGAAACTGAAACCCAGCATCACAATTTTTTTTTTTTCTACATTATGGCAGACTTAACAAGGCCACACATGGAGGACCAAAAATATCTGGGCATTGACCTTTTCTATGCAAAGACAAATAATAACTTACATCTTTCATTAATTACGACTTTTTTTTTTAACTGTAATAACAGGATACCTCTGTGTTATATATAGGGTAAGCAAATAGTTAACATAAACAGTGAGCTCTCCTGCTTTTTAAGTAAGTCCTTCGAACTATTGTCCACAGCAAGCAAAAACTAGAAATGACTCCCAAAAGGAGATACAACCCCAGAGAAACACACAACTTAACAGGAAGCCCTCAGACAGCCCTGTGGAAGTACATGGAAGCAGGATATTTCATGTTAAAAAATTAAAAATTATATAAACTATTATAGATAGAAATGTTCCATTGGACACTCTGTGACACTTCTGAAGAATGTAAATATGGTTTGGACTTAAAAAGATATGTGGGTTGCAATGTACCTGTACATTACTATCAAATGACCTACAGTACCAAAGACCAATGGAACCTACTGCCATTGTGCTTTGTGCTCAGCATAAGTAGAGGAAAAGGGAAAACAAGCTAGTGAGTCACAACTGAAAAAAGCTGTGGCCAGCACGACTTAAACCAATTGGTTAGAAACTGAGCCATAAAACCTCATCTAACTAACTACAGTACACAAATTTTCAAATTTTCAGATTGTCACAACAAAATCCACAATACACAAACCATTGTGGTACTAATCTTTTGTGTTCCAAACTGATTTATGAGCTCTATCCTCTAGATCAACTATGAAATTCGCTGGCAACTCCCTGTTTCTATCTTCCTCTTACACATACTTTTTCAAATATGGTACACAAAATTCTGCTGTTTTTAGAAAAAAACAATGTTCCACACTCTCAGGTAGGACTCAGTTTACACTGAATGCTTACATGTTCAGTACATATTGTGAGCCTACTTTATTACTATCCACAACAAAAAGTCTTTTTCTAACTTTTCCATCAGAAAACACAACATAGGGTAACAGCTGCTTGCACACTATAAATTCTTCGCTTCAAAACCAAGTCAGGCTGCAAAAAATTTAATGCATCTTCAAAAGTTACCCATTTAATCCTATCTTACGTTTGACAAATATACCTTTATTACCTAGTAACATCATTTCCAACTCAAAGTACATCAACCTCTCCAGTCTTTTTTAAGCAGCAAAATCTCTCTTCACAACAAAAGTTACAGAATTTCAAACAATTACTTCTGCTACTGTAACAAAGCACTCACCTTTTTAAAACAAAAAAGCTTCACAAAGGTTGTATTCCATCCACAAAATTAAGTTTAAAATAAATCCTTAAGAGTTCCTACTGGGAAAAGTTTTTTTCTTAATGTCCTTTGCGATAGCAATAAAAAGTTCAATCCCCAATTATCTCTGGAATGAAGAGGTTCACTATCCACACATTTTATGTTCCGCTCGCCAGACCACTTCACACTATGCCAATGACAGGCCTTCATTAAACATCATCTGTCTCTTGTAACCAAACACAGTATCTCAATTGAATACTTGGGAGGTGCTTGACTTTTGGGCTGTTCCATTATTGCCTGCAGGGGACACGGTGCTTAACTATTCAAAAATACACAGAACAATAAGTACTTCCTTGAGAGTTTGGAAAAGGTTATGAGGCAAACGTCAACACAAATTGTGTTCTACATAAGCCTCTTTCTAGGCATCAAACATTTTATAATTATCACCCAGACTGCTCTTTGGATACCACAGACTATGGGACCAGAAAGTGAAAACTTCCTGGTATTACAACAATATGTTGGACATGTAACAAAATGAATTGTATTACAAGAATATTCTTTTCCTAATTCTTGAACTATAAACCCTCAGCCTCAGACAGTTCACCAATCTAAACAATTTTTTTGTCTACCAAAACTAGCTTTTTCTGGAAATTTCCAGTAAATGTTTAGGAAAAGTAGGAACAGTGTTTGGAAAATTGGCAAGCAAAACTTTCTTTGCACAAAGTTATATTTTCCATTAACTCAAACCCTAATCTCTACTCTAGCTCCTTTTATCCATAACTCTTGCATAAGTTCTAAACATACCCCTGTTAGGTACTGAAAATCACCAATCAGTCATGGATAATTTGAAAAGATGACAAATTTGCCCAATAATGTTATATTTTCCCTTCACTAGAACCTCTTCCTGAAAATATCCTCACTCACAATGCCCCCCCCCCCTTCCCCAATTTTCTCCAGTCCTTTTGTTTTACAGCTTTGCATACAGGCAAGTTGCAAAAAAGTTGCACCATTTCAAGACCAAAAGGAGTTTCAAAAAGAGCAAGAACTGTCTCTAAGAATAATCTGCAAGAACTCTTTTAGAACCAGCTCATAGTGAATACATTTGCCCATTGCATAAATAGAGAAGTGTCACAAATATCTGTATAGCCTTCAGGTGAAACGGTTAAGAAGCCGAAATTGTTTGCTTTGCAATACCTGTAGGTAGGCTGCACATCTAAACAAATAAATATTTTACCCAGCAACAGAATACACACCTCCTTGCTTTCGTTACGTGGAGACACTGTTAAATGCAAACTGATCAATTACGAGTGCCTCCCCAACAGACAAACGCTGACATTTTGAATGAATTTTACAAATGACATTCGGTTCGCAGCAAACATATAAAGTTAGTCACCACCTGCAGTCGTAGCTTAAAATATGGCAGGTCAAGCTATGATATCTCTTCTCTTTACCATCAATAAAAAGTTTGCGTCATGACACTGTACTTCAACAGCATCAAAACATTTTCAACAATTGTAGGCAAAACAAGGAACTACTCAAGTGAAAATACTGTACGACAAGAAAACTCAGTACACAAAGTAAAAATTTGCAAACACCTTAATGTAATTTAGAAAACAGAACCCAAATTTGTGACTTACATTGGGATGACCATGTTCGCACTTTTAAGGTGCATACATTGACGAGGAACCAAAACCAACTCCTTTATCATTTCTAGAGCCCCCCTCCCCCCTCCCAACAATGCTAGACCTGCTGGGACTATTCTTTTGTCTTTTGGTGTTCCATAAAAGTACCTCTTCAAAGTATGATCATCTCTGAAGCATTGTTCATTTTATGTAAAAAATGAAATGATGTAGGGTCAGGGTACAATTTTTTCTTTTTTTGCTGGTGGGGGAGGAGAGGTGCTTTGTCAAAAGTTTTTGAGAATAATGTCCTCTTTAAAAGCTAGTAGTGTTTTTGAGGATCTACAAAGGCTATTTCTTATTGTTTTCCTTGACAATTATTTAAAACAGAGCAAGGGCCATTGTCCTAATATGTGGCATCTTTTGAACTCTTCAACATCTTTTCAGGGTGATGTTGGCAGCTGTGGGGTAGATGAATTGCCTGTTGCTACGATGCCACATGTATTTTAAACACTGTGTGGAGTGTTGCAGAGAGTTAGTATTTTTAGTAACCTTTATAAATTATCTAATACTTGACAGCTACTCTCGGCTGCAGTGTGGTGTGACATTTTACAAGAAGACAACTGCCACTACAGTACTGTATACCCCATATCAGCATTACAAGCATCCTTGAAATACAGGTTGAACAAACAGGGGATTACTTAAGAAATGGATGTGAATCCCTCCTTCAGATCATATATTTGCATATTTGTTTATTCATGATATGGGACTTAAACAGATGTTGTCTAGCTAAAATCAAATCAACTTTGATAGATGTGATGTCAAGTGCCAGAAATCTAAATTTTATGTTCACATACATCACAGATGATGCTAGATAGCACATGAAAGAGAACACAAACCATGGGGCAGTTCTGTGAAGGTAAATGACAATTTTGCCCAACAACCTTGTTGAAATAGCAGACCATCCCCTTCAAAAGAATGGAATGCACCACTCCTCTGTGTTTGCATTTGTCAGACTACTTTGTTATGTTTCGCTTGGCAAATGTACTGGCTGCCTTATTAAAATTAATAGCCATTCCACAATTACGCAAACCACAACTGGCCAAGTGAGAAACAATCCCCTACTTATGAGATAAATTATACACCAATGACATTTAACATTGATCGCACTTTCACAGTAGGAGGCCAGTTATGAATTAAATACTGTGCTAACTGTAACTACAGTGCATCAAGTCCCGACCTTTCGTAATTACTTTGACACGAAAGTATTTTATGTGCTAACGGCAAAACAAAAACAGAAGAGAAATCAACAACTAGCATTTTTATAAGTGACATTTAATAAGATGAAAGTCAACTAAATATAGGACAGGGGAACAACGGGTGAATGAAACTGAAGTAGAGGGATCAAATCTAACTTGCTCAATTGTCCTGACATAACTAGGAGACTCAGTAAAACAGACATTGAATGTAGGACTTGGAGTAAGTTGATGACATCAAAGCATCATGAAACATCCATAACCTTAATCATTGTGTTGCTTTTTCTAAAATAACAACCAAACATTTAAAACCAATTATTCACAAGCAGATATTTTGGCCTGACAAATTTTAGAATTTATGTACATGTTCTTACTATTCTGGTGGGGGGGGGGGGGAATGGAGATAGAGAGAAAAGGGTAGAGGAGAAATGTAAAAGAAGTCTTTTGTAAACATATTTCTACTTGCAAAGCCAAACTTCATTGTTTGATTTTAAGGGCAAATCGAGTCTCCTCAAACTGAAATGGAATACCCACTAATGTTAAGCCTGTGTATGGTTTCCTTTAAATCATGTGACAATACCTTTGTTACTGAATTGTTAAGATCACACAAGACAACTAACTCCTAAGTTTACTTTTAATATACAATTAGATTTAATATCTAGAAATGTCATTAATGATTCACAGGAGGGAAATAAGGTTAGATTGAAAATTTAACTCAATTTTTTTAGACTCAGTCGCTGGGGGGAGACTACATTTACCCTTAAAAGAGATGTAAGGTAACATCTAAATGACAAATCCAAAGCTTGAGCAGAGATATAGCTTGATCTGTCCTCCTGTAACTATCAAGAGTAACATTTGTTCATGAAAAGTCCATAAACACAAAATGAAACTCACATTAACTTAGGGCAGTCACCTAAAAATAAACCACAAAAAGGGGAGAAACCTGTACAAGCTTCAAGGTAACTTCAAACTGGTGGGCTCATAATCTTGAAACCTTTTCCATGTAGAAGGTCATTTTCAATGAAAATCTGCTCTTTGATAAAAAGCCCAACCTTGCTGTTTCCCAGCTTGGGATTAGACCCCTCCCACTTAACTTCATTGCTTCATGTGCCGCTGCCTTCATCCACCCAGCCCAAGGACCATAGTTTATTCCTTTTCAGTGTTAAAAGAGAGATAACACCAAGGTTTTCTCCCACAAAATCTCCTGGACTTCATGAGGATCATTTTATTCTTCACGATTATTGAAGAGTTATCTGAAAACATGGCACATGTGATCAATGAGAATGGTGAGCCCTCTGCCTTCTGAGTTCTACACACAAATCATTGTCCTTCAAATGGCATACAGCCTGATATTCCATCTGGTAATGTTAAATGACCCCAACACTGCGTATCAATCACAAAATAGTTCACATTAGTTGGACGCTAACTGACACATACCTCAAATTTATTATCTTGACAACTCTGTTAATGCCAACCACTATCACCTTGACAATCTCTTAAAAATCACGATCCTCTCTACCTTTGCACTTACCATGCCGGCTGGAACCAAGCAAACATTACAACTCAAAGTAAAGTAATTATGCTCCCAAATTCAATTTAAGATAATTTCTTACTTCAAGTACTTGAATAGTTGGAACAAACCCTCAGGAATGAAGGCTCCAAATTTTTAAGTTGTTATCCAACAAAGAATCAGAACTATTGATCCATCTGGGACCAGCTGGGATGTCGGAGGAGTTTCTAGATAAAAATAGTTCCCCAATTATCCTACTTAGAAATTTGTACTTCAGAAAATCTTTTGTAACATAAACTAGTTGCTATCATGTTGAATAAACAAAATACAATGGCATGTTTCATGGAGTATGTTTTCATTATTCAATTCGTATACAACTTATATCAGACATTTTAACACTTTAAGAACATTAAACTGAAACAGCGGTACCCTCTTACATCCCTTATCCCTTTGTGCCGGTTTCATTGACAACATGAACAACATGTCACTACTCATATATGTCATAATGGTCTGCAGACTCTAAATCGTGAGTTTCCATTGGACATGTGATGTACATGACATGTTTACTTGTATGACACCGAGAGATACCACAATAAATCTTACTGACAGACGAAACACATTTATGACTCTTAAAACAGCTGTCTGTGGTACCCTGGGAAAAAATGCACTTTACAAAGAGGCCACGTCACAAGAGGACCGCATTACTGCAGGCCCGTCATAACATATATAAAAGATCATTCGCATCATTCATTACACCTCTGGGGTTCTTGACCCCAAAGAGGCTCTCCTCAATTGCATTCAAGATGAAAAGTGAATGGACACTTAACTAAATCATTCTGAGACAACAATATACCCTCAGGTCACTCCAATGTCTTTCAGAACAAAATAATTTTAGAGCAGAAGTAAAGCCTGCTGATGCAAAGTTACTAAATGCACTGAAAGGGGAACTATATAAAAAAAATTAAACTACAGGGATACTTCCAGCAATAATTGAATCTTAACTTTTATAAACCTTGACAAAAGGAATGTGGTCCCCTACTACATATCAATCTTTAATACTAGCCCACCACTTTTAATAGGTTTTAGTAATGTTTCCTTTTAATAATTTTTAAATCCTCTTCATTGTTTGTTGCCAAACATGTTTTAATCCTAACCATTTGTTTTACTTCAAAAAAGACTACAGCTAAATCATAAGATAGATTGAAACAGTGACATTTACACACAACATAATGCAAATTATTCAGACAATTGTAAGAACTACTTTTTGGAACATCCTCTTTTCACTGCCACAGGATTGTTACCACATGTCTTCTAGAGAATTCAATATTTTAATCCCCTCCTCCCCCTTCCCCCTCCCCATTTAGGGGTAGACAACTTCTATTAGATGTCTTGTCCATTGAGCTGGCTTTTCTCTAAATCTACTTACACAATTGAAGATCTATGTATGCTCAAATCTGCCTAACAGCCTTTAAACTTATTCCTACAGATTTAATTTGGGTCTTTGCCTGGCAGGCTGGGATAGCTGGCATTCCACTTGTGAGAGTAATATCTCCCCATGTCCAAAACTGTAGGGTAAGGGATATGACAAGCCCTGCACACCTCCTCACATCGCATGAAGGACAAAAAATATCAAGCAGTAAAGGTACCACTTGCACATACCATCAAACTTCTAAAACCTCTGCAGGCTAAGCCTTCAAAACTGAAAAATTTAATTTCAAATTTAATAATACGTTTTCAACAAGTTTGCCTGGTGATGAAAGTTTCCTGCAAAAGAACCTTTCAAGTGAAAAGAGCTTCTCTTTTCCTTCAGTCAATTTGAATCCTTTGAAGTGTTCTTTTATCCATACAGTACCACATTGTAGTTTCAAAGTGAAGAAATAATTGTTCCTACAAGTTCAACTTTCAACAACTTTATTTTGGCCATTTATATACATGATAGGTACAGTAATTATAACCATATATACAGGTGATAGACCGGGTAGTACCCACAGGAAGCTTTGCTAAGCTTATAAACATGGATACCCCTACAACAGAAAAAAGAACCAACTTAATAGATTACAGAAAATAAAAAACCTATTAGACAAAACACTGCAATATCATGAGAAGAACGTGGTACATTTCAAAGATAGAAAATGTCATAGGCTGTTGTTTGTATAAGAGCGTTTTTAAATTTCTTTTGAACGTGTGTAGAGAAGTACATTGCATAACTGAAGAGGGAAGGGAATTCCAAAGCCATGCCAGCCAAAATTTTTCATCTTTCACCTGCTACCAAATAAAAGCATATGTCAAAATAGCCAAGCTGCAGCTCCCTCAGCAATGCTGCAGCAGCTGCAATGCTTTGTTATTGTTCACATTAGAATAGCAGTGTTAACTTAATCCTGCTATTGTAATGTGTGGCAACAAAGCATGGCTGCAGCCCCTGCAGCTTGGCTGAGGCAGCTGCAGCTGCAGCCCCCACAGCTTGGCTGAGGCAGCTGCAGCCAGAGGTATTGACATGGTGCCTAAATGCTCCCTGCTTTTGAAGGAAATCACATCAGGAGAGCTTAAATTCAAATCTCCTTGTGTGCTACATTTGACACAAATTTCAGCCGACATACCATCAAGCACAAAGAAATCATTCTCCTTAATAAGGCAGTCAGTCATGATGCCGTTTCCTAACTTAGTGCCAAAAATGTTTGTTCCTTTATTTACTGGAAGAGTGGCAACCAGATTGAACATTCTATCTCTCTGAAGTTTTTTTTACAGTTCACTGCCAGGTCACCTACTTCAAATGATAGAATCTAGGAACACTTTAAAACAGAGGATGTATGCAACTAATATTCTAGCCTTCCAAGTTTCATCTGTAGACATCAAGTTACATAATTTAAAATACACTTCTCTAAAGCCAAGCACCACCTCTGTAGAATCCACAGTAAACCTCTGATCAATATAAAATCCCAAATTTCACAAGTTAGGGACAGAAAAGGTTGACTGTGATCACAATTACATGGAGAGGCACCAAAAATTATAAAGAGTTGTAAAATATTCCTATTTTATAGTACAGAATGGGAGGTTCTAAGGGTGCATAGCAATCTATATCAGTTCATGGAATACTTTATACTGACCTGTAGCATTAAGTGGTAGAATTGTCAAATGGGAAAGCTTTTTCAGCTTGGATACCCACGTTCAATACTTGAGTAAGGCCACCGCAAAGACTATCAAAAACAGCATCCTGTTACATACTCCCTTAGTACTTCATGCGAGAGATTGGAACAGAGATAGTAAAACACTGTGTAAGAGCTTCACCATGGGCACCTAAACAGAAGGCTGACCCCATAGCCCATACCTCCAACCCCACTCTACCACATTCTACCCTAACCCTTTTGTTTTTTTTTACCTATAAATATAGCAAGTAGTTTAAAGGATTAAAAAGAAAAAAACTTGGGGTAAACCTCAAGGCACTTTGAGACTTAACTGGCATAGAGTGCTTTAAAAATGCCAAAAAGTATCACAATCCCGGTTATTGCTACTGGTAAAAGTTACAATAGGTCAGGGGCCATATAGTACAGTTAAATGTTAAGGGGGAGGGGGATGTGGGGATGGGTTGGAGGTACTCTTCTAGCTTGTCCAAAATCTAATGCATCATTTGAAGTGTAGTTTGTTCATTTCATCGCGGTTAGCTGGTTAAGGGAGAGGAGAAAGGTAGGGCTGGGGGTGGGGGGATGGGGGGGATACTTGACCTCATTTGCAGCAGTCATAGGGAGCTACCTACCTCTGCAATAACTTTCACATTCATTACAACCAATACACTATCAAATGTGAGTACCAAGCAGATTTATTGTGCAACACTTTTCAAAATGATGGACACATCAACTCTGAATGAGATTCTTTTCCTTGATAAAACAATTTTGCAGCTAACTTAAGTATCACTCTGTATCGCTGATAAAAGCGGTTACTCATTACTACAACACCTGGAGCTGCCGGTTTTCACCATTTACCAATTCTTCACTTTGCATGTTCAACAAAAGAAAAACTGTAAAAATAAACTTCCTATTGATGATAAGAATGAAAACTTCCAGCCTCTTGGCAGCCATTTCACATCCCAACAGGCTTTCTCCTTGTATGACCCCTAAACATTATCAAACACTCATCACCTTTTACGACCAGGTGAAATATTCCCACCAATTCTAATATACAAAGATACCTTACACTGAACACAACTGATTATATTTACTCAACTGTTGAACTCCCATCGAACCAATAATGCCACAATACCTCTCCAAAGAAATAAAAATTCTTTCATATCTGATCAAACAGTATTATGCAACAAAAAAAAAAAAAAGATCCCATCTGAAAACGAGCCTAGAATGTGGCTATTCCTTCTCATTATCTCCAGTCTCCTTTACTTTCTCAATCACAAGATTTCTTGCCTGTCCATTGACAATGAATATGTAAATTTTATGCCATTCCTCCGGCAAATGAAAATTAATGTGAGGACATAAATAGGTCACATTGGAGGACAATCTGTCGGATGGGATAGTAAGCCAGAAATTTTGTTGTCCATGTGAATGATACGTGAGGTATTTATATCACATACTGTGCGTGTAGAAAGGGGTAGGTAAATGTCGGGCACAAGAACTGACCTGTCACATGTAACCATGGAAATGGGAGTAATGTGCCTGCTTTTGTACCTACTGAAAATTACAAATGAAAAAAAAAATTATTTTCATTCATAGCAAGTGCAAAGAGCAGGGAGCTAAAACTCTGAGCCATGCACCTTCACAGATATTAAAGTTACAGTTACTTGTTGTGCTCAGCAGCAGGGACTTTTGTGACAATGTGGGGCAGAGGTGGGGGGAGGGTGGTGGGAGAGCTTTTGAAGCAATTCTTACATGTCAAAAGGTGAAAGTCAATGGGGGTATCTCTAAAGAGTGGTTACATATCCCCTCCATTTCCCCCTACCCTGATTTCACCCTATGTGAATGTTATGACCTGTGATGGGAAAGTGAGCTGGTTAAAAGTGACACTGCTAGAGAGGGCCAAGGAATGTATATAGGTATGATAAAGAGAAGAACAGTAAAAAATTCTGGTAAGTAAAGACTTGCCCTTACCTGAGCAATTG
This sequence comes from Holothuria glaberrima, assembly GCA_009936505.3. Taxonomy (NCBI): domain Eukaryota; kingdom Metazoa; phylum Echinodermata; class Holothuroidea; order Aspidochirotida; family Holothuriidae; genus Holothuria; species Holothuria glaberrima. The sequence continues at coordinate 6,635 of WURT03018003.1, read as the reverse complement.
AGACAAATTCTTCATGTTTCTGTTGCAGAGCTTTTGCTTTGTGTAAAGACCTTCCGACTCCAGTGTGTTTATTCAAAAATTCTTCACCATGTTTCTCCAACCACTGCAATACCTAAAGGAAAACAATGAAAAATAATAATTCAGACATACAGGCATTCAGGCTATACCCGGAAAACTGGCATCCATGCTACCCTCTGAGCACTAGTTGAAAAGAAGAGGCAAATCTCCATGGTGTTCCTCCATGATCAACCTGGTAAAGCACCCTCAATAAGCCATGTATGGAAGTATTACCTAACCAGCCTTCTGTTTGAGCTACTTATATTCTCAGTTCTACCAACAATAACTGCGATGGGAGCTGAAAATAAATATGTCCACCTCATGGTCATTTACCAAAAGTTGTCATGGTTAAGAATTAAATAGTAAACTTGTAGTCTATGGCACTAAGTATACACTTGTGCCCACCCATTCGCAACATTTATCCATACCCCAAAGAATGTACCTTTACTCCAACTTACAGATTTAAAACTGGAGGCTACATACCACGTAAAAATTTTATACTTGCACTCACCAATATTAAGAATGTACTTTTCATCTGAATAACTTACCAAACCCAGGCAAGGTGAGTCAAAGGTGGGTCACTGACAAATGATAATGTAGCCTACATGTACATCAATGTACCAATATTATGTCCCAAAGTGACTATGGGGCAAGTCACTCCACTTCAAATATCAGTCACCTAACTGCAAACTCCAAGGGACTCATGGAGGGTCAGCTGTCACACTCAGTCGTGTGGTGCATAGATACTGTCAGACATTACAAGGATTAACACGTGCCCAAGGGTGAAATTAAAGTTAGCTGAACCAGGGGCCACTCTCAGTCGAAAAGTGTCTCCTGCCTGGTTCCCTGGTTTTTGTTGCAACCAGGACACACTTTGTGTTTACCAGGAGACAGCATCCAGCTACAATGATGTACACATAACAGGGACTCTAAGGATGAAGGGCGCTACTTTTATTAAAAAAAGTGGTGCCTGGTAGCATTTTTAGGGTCACCCATGCTGTTTGGTAGGAAACGAGCACCAAGCAGCTCCTTGCATATGCCTAAAACAAACACATTGTGCCTCACGTACGTGATTAAGGGGTGTGCTCTCAACATAAGATGCCATTCACAGAATGGACTGAGTGGAGCATTAACGCAGTTATGGTCACCCTGCCATGATGGATATGTTTACGTATGGTCATTTTGCTTAACCCTCCACATAAAGGAGCGTATCGCACTAATTCTCATTCGCAGGTGAAGGTGGCGCTTTGATAGAAAAAATGCATACTTGCTAAGTACCGCTATTGCTATGGGTCACTGGAGGTGTTAAATCAATAACGTTGACATAGTAGAAGGCAGTAGCTAAGAGTAACATCACACTTCAGCCATAGCATACTTATTGGGGATATTTTGTGTTTGCCCACAATGATGTAGGCTTCAAGTTTTTCAGTAAGGAATGAACCAAAAGGTACCTTCTTTCGAATGCTTGGCATCTAGGTAAGAAAAGGATTCAATGAAAAAGATATGTTGTTTGGTGCAAGAGAAGCTTGTTTTCCATTCACGTTTGTCATAGGCTTCAAACTCAAAACCAATATTCATAAGAGTTGTGTGTTCTTACTCCAAATTGGCCCTCCTCGTTTTTAGGTCGAGGAATGAGTTACTTTGTGTTTCGCTCCCTGACTGCGAGGAGCAAGTGAAAGACTTTCAGATAGCAAACCCCTTGCAGCATGGTTACCCTGACTAGCATCACTGTAAACATTCAAATATGCAATGACTTTTACATTTGACTAACCATGCCTAGGGTAGAGGGGTGAGTCACAGACATGAATCTCTGTGTTGATAAGTGTTAAAGGATGTGCACCCATATTCATCACATAGGTTACTACTAGAAAAAAGGCTGTGGCCGGCCCGACTTATACTAATTGGTTAGAAACTGAGCCGTAAAACCTCATCTAACTACCTAACTCACTTCAAGTCTGCTCAATGTATTATGCGTGGGCCATCTTCACTTAGACTCTCCAACTTCAAGTGACAATCTAACGCTACTTTCGAAGCATAGCCCATCATGGTGGTTGGGGTCGAGCATATCCCTACATTTTTCCTACAAATACACTCTATATGACCAGAAATGGCATCTCCAGTCAACAAAAATATTATTCTGAACACCTATTTAGAGATATCACAACAGAGAAATTGCCCTAATACAAAAAATTTGGTGAAATGGTTACCACTTCATTTTGTATACTTTAATGAACATAAAAAAACAAGAATAGTTATTTTGCTGACTGTGAACAATCGTTAAGTATTTAACATACACCCAAATGCCCATTTTGTGTAACATGCCTTTTGTTCTTTCTACTTCTTTTACATACCTCTTTTGTGACATCAATGGAATTCTGTGACATTGATGAAATTCCACAACAAAGGTCTAGGATCAGGGAAATTCCAGTACGTTAAAGCAATTCGATGACAGCTGGAAAACCAATCTTCACTAAAGTATCAGTCTTTGCAATTTTCATCACTTTGTCATAAGAGATGAAAACAAAAGCATAGTAACTGCTGGTAAACTCTTAATGCCTGACTGATTTAGTTTAGTTTAATAGCCAAAAACAGCCAGGTAAACGACAAGATAGTTTCAACACTTCCAATGTGACTGATGACCTCAGCCACCGAGGGTCACATGACACCCAAGACTTGTACAAACATTTACAATTTATCACCTCTGTGAGTGAAAAATTCCCTAAAGGTATATATGTATTAATATAAGGATGATTTACCTTCCGAGCATCTTGTTGAAACATACAAAGCTGCATCCCATGACTGGACACCTGCCAGTTTTGACGCCACAGATCCTCCAAGTTACGATGTCTTTGAAGCATCTCATGAATCAAATCTAAGATGTGTCCTGCAGAAGCAGAGTAGTCAGTATGGGCGATCACGGAGTTGAAAGACTCTGGACTCACTGGCTGCTGCAGAGCGGCTAAGAGGGTTTTACCATCAGCACAGACCTTCAAAGGAAGGGAAGGAGTTTTGTCAGGATTGTTAAGTGCTACAGAGAAAACTTGAAGCCTAATCTATCTGACCCTCCCCCAACCCCTGAGTCAACATTTGGAGTAAAATAACACTGGGAAAGAATAACATTACTTAGCCAAATAACATGAAGCTGCAACCATATCAACAATGCAGAAGCTGTAGTTTTGAATCCATCTGATAAATTTTGCCCAGTATACTTTCACTATACTACCAATAAGTTAACCTACTCAGAGGAAGGGGTGCTAAATGAAGGTACACAGTCCAAAGGGGCCACTCATCACTGCTTTAAGTGTATAAAAACACTGGGCTTTTGCATCTAGTAATGATTACCCAAGATTACTGCTTTTCTTGAGAAACATGTGCAGTCTCTCAATCTTTAGCCTTTCACTCCCCCCTCCCCTCCCATCTAGTTGCCCCTTCCCAACATTCTACTCATTCAACCATCTTATCCACCCCCTTTAAACAACCAAGCCATCACATTCAAACTAGTATGTTCTCACATTCTCACACACCATGCCAAACTGGAGTAAAGAAGGTATCTGTTACCAAACAACTTTCTCCCCCCCAAAAAAATTCCCACCATCACAATCCCTCCTGAATACCTCCCCTGCCCCTAACAATTTGCACCCAGACAATTATCGCTTGGACAACTTTCCCTACCAGAAGAATTTTGAACTGTCCTCCATGGGACTTGTTCAGAAGGTAATTGTCCAGGAAGGAATTGTGCAGGTTGAAATTGTCTGGAGGACAATTGCCCTAAGGAGCATGTGCGGTGATCCGGGGAGGGGGAAGGGGGGACCCAATATTTGAAAAATTACCCATTGACTTTGATTTTGCACACAGTAATTTATTTCAAAATGAGGTCATGCCCCCACCCCCCAATATTGAGAAGTGAGAAATGTCCAGGCAGGAATTGTCTGCAGCTGTCATGCCAAATACAAACAGTTTAAATCACACCTACCTGAGCATAACATGCTGTAAAATCTTCCTTCAACTTGTGTTGCTGATGAAGTTTTGTCTGGAGTTCAGTAATCTGTTCTGGATTCTCACTACCCCCCATCTTGATACACTGATCCTCCCACTCATACACTCTGGCAAGGTACTGTAGAGAAACAAAAGATTGAGTGTTTCATTACAACAATGCCGACCTACAACCAGGGGATGGTTGACTGGGTCAGATGAGCACTGCTCAGGCCAACACTTAAACATCACTTTAGAAACTTGAAAATGCTTCACCAGTTAGCATCTATCATCCACCCCTCCTGCACACTTTCCCTTCCCCAGGAAAGCACTTATTCAAATTCAACAGAATATCTGTAATTATTAGCCAACAGAATCCTGTTCCAATGGAAAAGCAATCATCCTAGTTACAGGCCTGACTTATCTGGAAATGGCTCAGTCTACGTAATGTGAGTCCTTTCACAAGTGCCAGCTGAAGACTGGCTTAAGGCTAGGTGTAGGACAGATGTAGGCCAGGTGCAGGATAGCTGCAGGCCAACAGCAGGTTGGCTAATAGAGGGTAGGGGTGGGTTACATACATGAACAGGAGTCAATGAGGGGCAATGAAGATTGGGCTTTAAATTTCACTATATCTATCCTATGGTCAACCTGTAGCCATCTTTCACACACACAGCAACCTAGCTATAGGCTAGCTACTGGTTAGCTGCAAGATAGCTGCAATCAAGGTGCAGGATCAGGGCTGGAAATAAACAAGGGCCACAGAGCCCATGACCTTCATACTTTTGGCAACGGCCTTAGTGCCCTACAAAATGGTATACTTTTCAAGGCCACCTTGGCCTTCATGTCCTTCCTAACAAAATAAAACCAAACAAATACCAGATAACATAAGATCTTCTGTTTGGCCTTGGTGCCCTTTGAGATGCATAAATGTGCCATTGATTAAAATGGCCTTGCCCTCATGATGTCCTATTTCCAGCCCTGTGCAATAGCTATGGGCTGAGCACAGCATGGATGAACTTACTTAAAAGGGGAATATTGCATTAAAATGCACCATCATGGCATACAAAGAAAAGGCATTTTAATCATTATTAACCTGTGCAGTCTCACCAATAAACTCTAGCTATAATAAAAATAAGCTTTTACCTTATTTTGAATTGTCTATCATTACTGTTTCTATTAATATTGGTTTAAAAAGTCTGTGTCTGTAAGACAAACACAATATTTCCCTTTGAAGAATGCCTACTTTAAGTGCAGTTCACAACCATCATACAGGTAATCTGTACTGTAGCCATCCTGCACTTATCAAGAAAACCTTCAGTATAATACCCAGGCAGCTGACATACATGTTTTTGTTCTACAAGTCATATTCCAAGCACTAAGCTTTGTAATTCTAAGTCTATCCCCTTACATCCAGCCATACTGGAACGTAGCAGGACTTTATTACTGGCAAGGGTACAACTCCCAAGATTGTAAATAAAAATAACCTTTGATAACTGCCTGAGTTGTCCAGAGTCATGTTGCCTCTGATTTCTACACTACAGCTCATCTACTTGAAAGCGAAGATTCATTTTGCACCTGGCTTTTAATTTTCCAAACAGTCTGCCATCAATTATGACTCTCATTACAGTTACTTACTGATACCAAATACTAAAGACATGTCACACAAAGCAATCTCAATTAAACCAACACAATCATTCACCAAATACCTTATTTTTTGCTACACTTGACCATTAACCACTCCGACAAAGTGACGAAAAGCATAACCAGACTTGTAAAGTTTAAAGAAAACCTTGGCAATTTAACTTTTAAGTGAGCTCTTCCTGATATCACAGCTCAATCCATCCAACTGATAGTTTCAAACATAGCCCTTGTTTAAATCTTAAATAATGAAGTCACGTTAAAACCAAGTGTTGATTGATAACTCAGTAATCTCCCCCACTCTTCTTGAAAAGGAATGTAAACATTGAATGTGGATGACAGTTCATACCCTAAAGCTTACACGGAAGGTATGGATAGAAAGGTGCTTAAAATACCCCTAAATGAATGGAAAACTCTACAAAAGACTCCTTTGAGAAATGGCTATTTCTTTTCCTGGCATTTCTCAAAATGATTGTTCTACCCAAAGGAGGAAGTGGCACTTCTAGATATCCTGTGGTGATGCAGTTGGCTTTTTTTAAAAATAACATTGGGCAATTTACTGCAATCTGACCAAAAGTTATCACAACAGGTCACTATTGAGAAAGTGCATAGTTCTCACAGAAAAGTCTTCTCAAAATTAAGATGTTGAGGGCAAAGGACTTGTATGCATACCAAAGTCATGACAAGTCCTTTGAGGGAAGTTGTAATCATTTCTTGTTTTTTTTTTTTTTTTTCAAGTACACAGAGGTACTTTGTAAGTATGAAAAAGTCTCACTACCACAGGCAGACAATTCTGAAGCAATTCTTTAATATTGCCATGAAAGCTGTATGACTTATCTTTTTTGTGGAAACAGAATTGAAAACATCATAATTTCCACCATAATAATGTTGATCTTATCTTATCTTATCTTATCTTATCTTATCTTATCTTATCTTATCTTATCTTATCTTATCTTATCTTATCTTAT
>WURT03017992.1:0-15986 GCA_009936505.3 Holothuria glaberrima | reverse complement strand
TGCATATACAAAGATAAAAAGACACCCTGAGTCGAGAAGCTTTCGGCTATTTATTCAGCCTTCCACAGCTCGAATGGGCTAGTCCCCAACACAAAATAGTTTTAGCTTTTGTTGAGAATTGACGAGGTTTGATTCTTAAATATATACCTGTCACACCGGACACCTGAGTGACTGTGAGAGGGGAGAGGAGTAAGCGCTCTGAGTTCTGTTCTGTTCTCTGTCGTTTGAAACAAACCCTTGCCCATCCAGTTTCAAACCCAACTTTACCGAAATTCTGTACTATCCTACACTGGAAAAGACTTGGGGTAAGTAGACCCAAAAGTGGGTCAGGAGGGAACCGACTTAAATAATTGGGTCAAATAATGACCCAAATTAGGGTACATTTTGACCCAAATTGGGCTGAAATTTGACCCAAAATGTTGGTTCAGTTCCCTCGTGACTCAAAGGGTTTTAAAGTGTAACGGAAAAGTTTACCAAAGTTCTCACCCACACAATGAAGCACATATATGAAACGCAAAAGGAAAAAGAAATGAAAATACTGTACTAGTTGAACACGTCGCATATGTGTAACATACATGGAAAAATATGTCCCATTATGCCTTTTCAAAATCCCAGTCATTTATTGCAGTGGCCTGAGCTAGGGGGCGAGAATGACCTGTAGGGGCGCTTTTGACTTACCCTATGCCTCAATACGGCAAACCTTAAAAGGGGGCCGACAGGTGATTTGAGTCCGTCGGGGGGGGGGTGGGCGAACGACCACTGATTTGTTGGCCTGTATACAAAATAAGCAAAATGGTGTCACTTCTGTACAAATCATCATTGGGAGAATTCCCTTTTAAAAGTTTGTTACTTGCCTGCCGGTGAAAATGACTCCAAAGAAATGCTTGCAAAATTCCAACAAAATTTAGCAGCCTCGGGACCCATCGTTATATCCAAGAGAAGCCTCCATCATATAGGGAAAAAAAAGTAACACCGCTCCCGGGTGGGCTTGAACCACCAACCTTTCGGTTAACAGCCGAACGCGCTAACCGATTGCGCCACGGAAACTGTTATAGTGAGTAAATTGTGTATTTGGGATTTTCTATTCAAACTATTTTCGTGTGCCATCCATTATCAACCAGGTTTAGGGTCCTTGTCTAGCTAAGCCAAAATGGCTTCCTGATAACCCTAGATCTTAAACAAGAAACAAACACCTTAGTCTCGACCCGGCCGTGATTCTTGGCTCTTCAGGCTAGGAATATTTGAAATAAAGCGTAAGTTAGTTATGCCATGTCCTGAATTGTTGTCTCATCACAATCACATAGCAATATCCTCGTATCTTTATTAGCAATTGCTGACTGTCAGAATGTAAGAATTGATATGAACTTCAAAACATTATATCACTATGCCATAGCAGTGATTGCAATTACAGTCAAGAGTTAATTGGGTCACGCAAATGTCGGAGTGCAGCTTAGGAATCTACTTAAAATGTGGTAGAGAAAAAATTGGGGGGGGGGGGTAGGACCTTTGATCCTCCTCTATGGAGACATGGGGTATACTACTTACGTCAATTCAGTCTGGCTTCTCTACGGCAGAAAAACGAAGGGTACCATTGGCATATAAGCTTATAAAAAAAGTGATGTTTGCTGTTGTCTAAATTAGTTTGAAACAATTTTTATTTAGTAGTCCCCAACCAAACAATCCTTTGCACTGCTCTAATATTGAGAAACAATTATCAAATGGAATATCCCTATGTGTTAGCGGGTACTATGATTTCTGGATGTTTTTATGCCAAAATGCTCCCTAAGTTGCTGTCCTGGCAGACTTGTTAATCCCTAGATTGTACGTTTACATTATTCTTAGTAAATATCAAAGTACTAACAATTTTATTGACTCCATCTATAGTGACAGATGACTATAATTTTTTTTCTCGTTTAAAAAGCATATGTTGTACAAAAAACCCCTCGCCCTCGCCCTCGCCACGGACGCCTGCCAATGGCCCGGTATATTGCAATGATTGACTGAACCGTTCTTGCTCAAGGCAAATATGTATTGCAGTGGGAAATTGCCCAACTATTTTCGAAAATCTGCCAAGAAATATCTTTTGCCCAAACTTGGGCTAGGGATGGAGTCAGGGAAATAGTCTCGATTACGGCTTGTATGCAAATACGCCTGCGCCTTATGTAAGAATAGAAAATAACTCCTTAAAAGGTGAGTAACGCAGATAAGCTGATGATGAACTATCTTTAAAACAATGAAGAATATAACTTTTTCATTCCGCCTTTGATGCATTTTGCCATCATACTTTTTGCCATAGATCTTCAAGTCGGGGTCTTTCCGCCATGGGCCTTTTTCCGATTAGCAATGGTAAAGGACTGTAGGATGACAAACTTTTGTGTGCGTTCTTTTTGGCCACTAGACTGACAGGAGCGATGCATACCCCCCAAAATCTGTCGCACTCATGATCCTTTGATAATGCTTTTTGAAAAGGGCCTATGGAGGACACATAGTCAATGTGGCGGAGAGAGTACATTATGTTTTACACTCAACCGTGAAGCAGCACAGACCCTAACACCCAATCCTCACATGATATCATGCAAAATTTCAAGTCTCGAGATACTTCAACTCTACCTAATTTCATGTCTTCTCCATAACCCTAACATTATTTAGTCATGATATCATGCATGATATGTCTCGGGACAAGAATGTGACACATTACAAAACAAAATGTGAGGATTTGGTGACCCTAACTAACCTCAAATGTTTACTTTATTATTCTTGCCTACTATATATTTCTAAACGTATTCTCCTACTTGTCAGAGAAAAGTCACCGGGAGCCCACCGGCAGTAGCTGCCGATGGGGTCGTAAAAACTGGGGCAAACAGCCGTTTCTGGCCTATGAAGAACCCCCTTCGTTTTCGTGCCGCAACAGGGTCCATTGACTGTTGTAGCAGCAATAGCTTCCTTTGGAAGGTTGTTGCATTCGGTAATAATGCGTTGACTCAAGAAGTACTTCTTAACATCTACTGGTCGAGAGTAGTGCTTGGAATTTTAGCTGGTGGCCTCTGGTTCTACTGTCTTCTAACAGACTGATTAAAAAAGACTGACTGATTGGTATTTTCTAGACCCTTAACAATTTTAAAAACTTCTATGAAGTCTGCTCTAAATCTACGCATTTTAAGTGAATCTAGACCAGTTCTCTCAAGCCTATAAGGTAACATACTGCGTAACTTACTAGCGTTAATTATCATTTTCGGGGTTGGGGGGGGGGGTACAGTTTGTCAAATTTTTCTCAGTGGTACGCTCCGGCGCGCCAACTATGGGCCCTTTTTCCAAGTTGGTAAAATGAACACATTTTGAATTTTGATTCAATTCCCATTTTTCGGTCTGGACTAGTCTTTGAAGGGCCCAGTGGAAATAATTCTGCTGGTTAGACTTTTCCGTGTCATCTCTGCCTTTCTGTTAGCTTTCTAACTTATGTATTGTTTTTAACTTGCCTTGTCTGTGGATCTCACCATAATTGTACTGTCCTTTTAAAATTTTAAGTGCAAAAAATCAAATCAAGGTGCATTTGTTTATTTTCATTTTTCTTTGTAATTGAACTTGAAGTGCAGAAACTTACTTGAATGACGAAGGGTCACTTCTTTGACACGAAAGAAAAGCACGCCTTTTTACAGGGTTACCCTGACATACGCCGAACATGAAATTTGCATGCACTGTCAGTAGGCGCTACTCATCATAGCGCGAACTCTATCTGCAGGGCCTCCTCTAGTCTACAGTATACACTATACAGTAGGCCTACTGTACATGCGTACTCCGTAGCGGAGTGCAGTTGAAAATTCCTCAGGATCCATCACGATATTCTGTCGAAATGGAGCCGAAGACTTTTTCCATGAAGTAAAATTTCCCAAAATAAAGGTAACCGAGGACATTTTCCTTGGATATTTATTGGATTTGAGAAGCACAATGCCAAGAAGGAGGGTTACCCTCGACGAGAAGGCGGAGGGCAGGCACAACAGACAAGATCGAAGCCGCCCCAGTGTCTTTGAAAGACTGGGTCCTGGAAGTAGAGAAGTGAGACATTACTTTGATTTTACCCTGTGCCTATACTTATTTTAAAGGAGAAACCTTCTCATGCAGTTACGTGTTATTGAATGATGATTTGGTTAGGGCTTAATCAATTTAGATTTTAGTTTCGCGGAACTGGTATTTGTAGTAGGCTATTTGAATTGTCTTACAAGGGAATAGTTTGGATCTTCCCGGTACCATAACTTACTGCCGGGTTCCCCAAGGGCTAACGTTAGGCTATAGGAGGCTTATACTAGGGTGGTTGAAATTTCAAACGGGTTTTAAGTTCAAACAACTCATATAAATACCCGTTTATTTAACAGCCAATTTGACCTAGAAATATGATTTAGACTAGGGCCTAATTACTTTTTCTGTTGAAATCAACTCACCTCTGGAGTCTGAGGAGAGAGGCATATGGTACAGTAGGCCTAGGTGGGGGCTGTGTCATTCTGCCATAGGTACTTTCCGCCACAGAAAATGTGTTCATTCCGCCATGGCGGAAAGACACGTTTTCTATGGCGGAATGTACACATTGTTTGTGAATGTTGTAGGATTGGTTTGAACTATGGAATATGTACAAACTAGCAGTGGGAATCTTGGGGAAATGCTTTTTCTTTTCATCTAGTAAAATAAATAAGTAGGCTAAGCCTACACATTTGTACTGCAGCTGTAAGGTTTCTCTCCAGGAAAAAAAAAAAAGCTGAAGAAGGGTTGAGAAAATTTCCCATTAGGCCTATATCTTCGCCTGACCTGAGCAAATAACAAGACTATGAGAATTCAACTGTTAAATCAAAGTCTGTGACATGTATGATAACCTGACAAAATGTAGTCTTAACGTTAGTTATTCCCCACAGATTATATTTGGGATTTGTTGTATTCATAATAATTGATTGACTATTTCTCACTTTCTCAAGCTTGTATGGGGGCTCTTGACTTCTGAAATGTTTCGTTACCTGCAAGGAAAACAAAGTCCTTTGCTTTCTTAAATTTTTAGAAAGTGCCTTTCCGCCATGGCGGAAAGGTGCGAAACCTATGGTGGAATGTGCCTATGGCGGAATGACACTAGGTTCAGCCCTGAGGGATCCTGCAACTGCGTGCATTGCTGTAGTGAATGTTGCTACGTATGTGTATGCGTGTGTATGAACGTAACCATAGCTATGGACTATGTCACAATTGAATAGCAATGTGTGCTATTTAGCATACAACAGTGTGAACGTCCTAGTAACAAGATTTAAACAGCATGATAGAATTTTTAAAATACAAAACAGTATCACTTGTACAGTATAAATCAAAATTTTTGGACATATTTTGGACACGAAGTGGAAGTATTCTTAGAATGAAGGGTCTTAAACATATTAATGATCCATAGAAATCAATTACCCATGGAGAATATTTGAATCTGCGAACGATGGAGACCAGCAAAAATTTTTGACGATGTGGTAGCCCAAAAGTTTGGATTGCAATATTGCTGACCTACTGTAGTATGGAAAGCCTCAAAGCGACCCATATACTAGGTCAGCAGACTGCGGACTAATAAAACCAGCGTGTACCACCACTGAAAAATGGTTTGAACCACAACTCTGTCTAGAAATGCTAGAAATGCAGCTTCTTTCCACGTACCTTCAGTGACTGGAACCTTTTCCCCTGGAATATAACAGATCTTGAGGACCCCAAGCAATTCAAGGACTCGGTCTTGAGGTCCCTCAGATGGGAGGACTAACTCTTCTTTTTTTACCAAAACATGCATGAAGCTCTGAAAAGTGTAACCATCCCCAGGAAATGCCTGCTTTCATTCTTTCATAACACTCAGTGACTCAGTGCCATACAGGAGCTCTATTGGTGAAATAATTTACTCTGTATCCCAGTGGTGGTGGAACCGGGGGTGGAGGGTCTTGGGGGGCTCAGTCCCCAATGAAAAAAGTGAGGGGGCTAAAGGTATGTTTAGCCCCCCAATATTTTCCAAGTGCAGACATGAGATCCATATTTCAAGGCTGGGTACATGCAGCTTAGAACATTTAGAACACTGAGAAAGTGCCGTTTCTGGCCATTTGAGGGGTTTGTAAATTCCGAAAATTTTTGTGTCCACTCCACGCCAACTGATGTTGGCGCTCCACTTAGAAACATGTATTACCAGTCTTCATAGATTGATTTTTTTTTTCATTAATTGAGAAGTTGCAGACATGAGATCCATATTTTAAGGCTGGCTACAGTACTGTACATGCAGCTTAAAACACTCAGGAAGTGCCGTTTCTGGCCATCTGGAGGGTTGGTAAAGCCAAAAATTTTTTGTACGCTCTGCGCCAACCGATGGTGGCACTCCGCTTAGATAGTCTTCCGGACACTCAGCCCCCCCATCCCTTATATTTTTTCCGTTCTGCCGCACCTGCTGTATCAAAGCATCTGTACATTCACTCCATAACTGGTTGTGGTCAAAGGAAGAGATAGATAAAAATGAGTTGCTCTCAAGTTAAACTTACAGTACTGTATGTGATACCCACTACTGTATTGCTAAACCTTTCATGTTTACCTGAAGTAGCAGCCAAAACTTTGTCTCCGCATCCAAGCATCTGCTCATTCACTCCAAAACTGATATTGATGACATCATTTACACAGCATCCTAGCACATGGTGTTGGTTGTACTGTAGACTTTAATTAAAGAATGGGCAACAATGATGAGATGTTTTCAAATAAAACTTTTTTCTTTCATTTGTTAATCTTTTGCTATGCATTCAGAGCATCCACACATCCTCTGCAAAAAATTGGAGATGAATTTAAACTTTTTCCTTTCTATAAAATAATTCACTTTGTATCCAAGCATCAACTTAGCAGATACATGGAGTTGGAAATTCAAAAGGTTTTGTACTGAACATCTGAGCCTCCAGATGCCCAGATGTTTCCCTTTAGTGGCCCTGCATGTACAGTATTCTATATTTATGCTCTTTGTGTGGCTAGACCAGTAGCTATGAACAGTATTGAAAGGCTTGTTTTGGTCATGTAGTCTATGAGGTACTGTACCCTGTACAAATTTTGTTTTCTGAAGGGTAGCAGAGTTTCAAATCAGTGTCCTGCAGTCTTTGCCTGGTCTATGAACCTGTGTGCCATACTGGAATTTCGGTACATACAGTATATGACATTTTTAGCAAAGCTCTTTGTTTTATAAACCTTTGCTTCAAGAAACTTGACATAAGGTGTTCAGAACCACTCTGTTCATCTAGACAGAAATTGAAAATGTCATAGTGTTTTAATCAGATATACTGTATTCATAAATTTATCTTATTGTAGCATTGCAGTATGGAAGACAATGTTTGTCATTTCCAATGGCATTGTTTGATATTTTGACATACAGTATTGTAATGTTGTTTGCTTTATATTTTACAAAATAGATGTTAACTGAAAGTATTCAGATTTTAAAGGTACTGTACCCATTTTTGGCATTTTGGAATTTGAAAAATACTCTCTTCACTTGGCTTTAGTGCCACCCATAAGCTTACCGTAAAGAGCCAACTTTTGTAAGTTACTGTACATACTATACTCTATGTATGCACTCCATGGTCTTGATTATGGTAGTGTCTCTATGTCATTTATAAATCTCTACAAAATGTTAAACATTAGGCAAGTTCTGTGATGAAATTTCCTTTTCTTCCAGAGAGAATCTCAGGAGATTTGTCGCAATTGGTCAAGGGACGGAAATTGTCCATATGGAGACAACTGTCATTTTTTGCATGAATCTTACAGTCGGAGCAGTAAGAGGTACAGTAAATATCCTGGCTATACCAGTATCCTGATGTCATACATTAAAACAATTTTCCATGTTGGGAACATGTTGTTGTTGTAACCAGAAGAAATGTAAACTGATGTGAGGCAGCTATTAAAGGGTCCATATATGTGTTAACGTTAAATGTTCTGTACAGTGTAGGTATATGGTATGTAGGAGTCTGAACTGACCTGTAGTCAGACTTTAAAGATAAACTATCTTGCATGCATTTACAGGACTTATACAGTAGAACCACAGACCTTAATCAAGTTGTCTTTAAATTGGGGAAAGGGTGTGTGATCACTTTTCCATTTCATGGAAGTTGGGGTAAAGTGTGTAACATTACATGATTAAGTGATAAATGTAAAGATTGTTGGAGAGAGTGGATTGTAAGGGAAAGTTACACTAACATTTTCTCTTTGAAGATTGAAGTACTACAGTATATGGCATATGCAACACTGAACAAATTTTTCATGTACAATAGGACCTGAGCAGAACACTCTGTCTGGAAGGGGTTAGGGGACCAGGTGGGGGTGTGGGATTGTAATATATTGTTTTATTTAGTTAAAATGCATTGTTACATTACATTGTATGTAATGTTATACTTAAGACATTATAAAGGATAGGTTTAGAGAAATCTTAGAGAAATCTAAGATTCTTTAGAGAAATCTATTGTTTTACATTTGAAATGACCTCAAGACAGCTACTGTGAATATTTCAACTTTGGGTAAATTGCCTCAGTTTGGAGCTATGTACCTGATGGGAAAGTGTAACTTATGTACTAAAGCCCTTATGGATGTTTCCCATGTGCATATCTGCATAATTTTTATATACCAACCACCCTCAACACCAGAACTATTTAACTAAATGTTATTATAATTTTAATACTCTAGTCTAAAATTTTTCCACATTGTTAAAGATTGGAATACTCCAAATTTTTCAGTTCAAGAAAATATTCCTGTTATATTAACTTTCTTTGTAATTTTCAATAGTGGCCCATCTGATGATCTGCGCCATAAAGTGGAAACCAAAAGAGCAGCTATGGAGAGGTCAGATTACAAGGAACGCTCAAAGTCAAGACGTAGTTCATCCCCGGTTCACACTCCAACGGTTAGTGGAATTCCAATGTATATACTTTACGTGTCTTGATCCCTGAATGCATTGAAAGAAACATGTTTACAGAAGAACAGTCACGATAGTCTCAAATACACTGTACAGTGCAACCGTATAGTACAGAAGGCTTGGTCAAGTAAAGCGATTTGACTCACAGTTTGGAATCAAGGTTATTGGTCTCCAGTAGAATGAAGAATGGTTATGTTTTTGTTGAAGAAGCTATGACCAGACCAACCACCACCCCCCAACTCTCCTAACAATTTTTGGATGATATCCCCTGACAACCCCTGGCTCCTGGACAATCCCACCAAAGTTTCCACCCCTGGCAATTTCCACTGATGAAAATTACCCCTCAGGTAAAAGTCCAACAGAAAATTTGTAATTGTCCTGGTTGGGAATCGTGGAGGTGGGGGGAGGGGGAGGGGAACTCCCCAGCTGGAAATTATCCGGTTTTTGGAATTGTTAAGGTGGAAATTTTCCTGGGGGAGTCATCAGGGGGACTTTTTGTGTGAGAGAGACCTGGCTGGAAGTGGGGGTGGATTGTGTTGAATGGTAAGGGGAGATAAATTATTCTAATCTTCAGCTACTGAAGGATGAGAACAACAATGGGCCTATTCATAGTGTGAGTCAACTGTGTGCACAAGGTGAACAATGTCAAGCACTTTCATCTGACACTAGCCTTCAGATAGAATTGGCTAGCAGCCCTAATGGAAGAAGGTGAGGGCCAAAATCAGCAAATCATAACAGAATAACTACCTGTGCTTTGGTTGAGTGGATAAAGGCAGTATCATTTGAAGTGGTAGCCTAACAATGGAACATAGCATATATATATATATGGACTATTGTAAGAGTGGACAATAATTATGTCATTGAGTGTGACAGATAATAGAATACTAGAATTTTAAAGCAGGCAAACAATATTCAGTGATGTTTTCTTTTATGAATAGCGAGACTACTATCACAAATCATCTAGATCAGCGAGCTCAGAAAAGAAGAAAAGAAAAGAAGTACACAGTTTGGTTGTGAAACAAGATAGGTCTCCTCAGAGTGAGAGAAATGAAGCATGGACCCCAAATGATAACTCCCCAGATTCTGATAGTAAGTTACTGTAATATCACGGTATGCCATGGCAGTAGCCATTGAAGCCAGTGTTACTCACTTTTTACGAGTGATGAGCGAAGTAAATCTGTCCTGTTTTGGACTTACAACAGTCGTAAGGTCCAATATGGTGACATTTCTCTTGTCTTGTTATGTCCTTTACTTCTTGTGCCATATTGTATATTCTATAAATAGTAATTATGCAAGTTCAGTGACAAAGAAATGATTGCTAATATAATTTGAAAAAAAAATTATGCTTTTGTCCCTTCCGAGTGACTGTTTAATTTGAAGCTTCATCGCCTCTTTATCATTTTGTAGACTGCTTCTACAAACAGCGTGCTTACTCTACCCAACAAGTGCTATTTAGATTCAGAACTAAGCAATAGTATCAAGCAACTAGTTTTAAAGGATCCAGTGAATACAAAAATTAGTTTATCGTTAAAATGAAATCACAGTAATCACAAAATACGGTTTTGATTTAGAGTATTTTGTACAAATCTAGGGTTTCCTAAGGTGTAGGTTATGTAACCCTTCAAGCTTATTGCGTATTCATACCAGTGATGGCAATCTACAGACTGGATGTATTAAAAAGTGGTCTGAATGACACATGTGACTAAGGAGAGGACATCACCCCATGGTTAAAATGGGGGTTTGGTCAGAGGTTCCATCTGGGGTTCAATTATGCCTGGGGTTCAGTTAGGGATAAGGTTAGGGTTAAGTCAGTTAAGGGGTTAGGTTAGGGTTAAATGACCTCTTAAGTAAGCAATGTTCCCAAGTACTTATGGCAAGGATATCATACAAGGGAGTACTATTTAACCATATTTTGGGGTTAAGGGATGACGTTCTCTCCCTAGACTTAACGATGTGAGTGGGAGAGCTCAACTGACTGCTTAAACCGGACCATGATGATTATGATACTGCAAGGCACAGAGCAGATTTGTGTAGCCTGCTTTTTGTACAGTACTACCACACAGGAATATTTTTCAGATTGAGAAAAGCCTCCATAGTCAATACCGCTAGCCTATGGATGCCTACATCCATGTCATTGCTGCGGAAGCCTCCACAGTAACTTTAAGACTGTGTCATTCATGGCCACCAAAGGGTGATTGCTAAACTGTTGAACAATCTCCAGTTAAACATGAAAGTGCTATCTTCGAGTGAGCACTCCCCATTGTTAAAGACAATAACATAAAAGACAATGTTAGTAATGCTTTTTATATCAATCATTCAACTATGTAATTTTGTGTCACCAGACCTTTAACTATTGTGTATCTTTGTTGGGGGGTGACAACAGCACAAAGTGTGAGGCAGGATTTGCATGCTTTCACATTAGGACGCCTTTTATGAGTGCAGGCATGTCACATTTTGAGAGGATAGCTCTGATTGGCTAAAACCCTAACCCTTACCCTGGTTGGTCCTAACATTCTGTGCCACCATCATAGTGGTTGTCTAAGTTTCATGCTGATTAAGTCATATGGTCCTGCTACCTGTGTCTGCCCCCCATGCTTGATTTGTTTGGTACCCTTTTCAATCTCTTTACATTGTTGGCTGTTGGCTAACAAAAAAAAATGAACAAAAGAAAAGAAGCAAAATGGGCTACTCATCTAGTCCCATACATAGTGCAGCCAGAGCACCTGCAGCAAGATCCATATCCTGAATTAGATTCAAATCTATTTGTAAAGCATATTGGTGCAGGGCAGCATAAAACTAGCCAGGCACACCCTTACTGTCTGCAGGTTGTGTCTATTGTTAATTACTGAATAGATTGTTAAAGTACAATCAGTCTCTCAAACCACAAAGGAGGATATAAAAAGATTAAGCTTAAATCTCTTGATTCTTGATTCTTTGTCTGGTTCATCATCCCTCTTAATCTTTCCTTTCAGCTGAGGCCTGGAAGAATGAGGAGTATCTTCTTCTGAAGAAGAGAACCCAGCTGCAGATGGAATTGGCCAGAATTAATGAGATGGAGAAGAGCCAACAACATGATGCAGATGTAATCATTTTAGCTCTAGAGTGTTTGAGGGTTGGGTGGTTTGGTGAAAGTACTGATGTATTTGCTCATGGGCAAAACTACTTTGTCCTTGCAAACTGATAATTATCCAAATTCTCATGTTAGGCTTTAATAAAAAGCAGACTTCTGTTTAAAGTGTTAGTCGCTGAATATCTGCAAGGTATAGCTTGTTATATTTTCGATAGAAGTTCATAATAATTCAGGCTTAAAAGCGGTTACTTTTTCGTAGCAAAGGGGCCATGAATTTTGAAAATCCTGTAAGGACTCAAGGACTGCAACTTCTGAAACCAATGTTTTGCAATAATGCAGGCATATGTATTGGTCATTTCGTTAAAAAGTTAATACCTGGTATTGTAAATTATAAACACTTATGCTTAATTGTAAACTAGTACTATTATGTTTCTTTAAAAAGTACTTTGATTTGATGCAGAAGTCCTAAATTGCAGTGTGCTCTCTCCATTTATAAAGATTTTGTCAAACTTCTCATTCATTCAATGCTATGCCAACATTATCTGTGGAATAATTTAAAGGTTGTGTGACATGTCACCAAAAAGAGCTGTTTCACTTGTCACTTAAAGAATTAAGTCCCCCAATGAAAGATCTGTTGGAATTATTGCAATATCTTTTACCGTTCTCAAAATGTACATCTTCAAAGTTCGATGGTTTCTGAAGAAACTCATTGCCTATGTAAAAATAATGATGTGGGGTGTTGCAGAGTGTTAAGATTTCTTTTGCTAACCCTATATAAATTGTCTCTTAATTACTGATCAGACAGATTACAGTTTGTTGAGTGATATTAATCATTCTGAAGGAAAGAATTTTAACTTTCATAATGACCCCTCAGGGGATAACAATGCTACCAGTGTCCTTGAAATTAACAAAGGCTAACATGAAAAAACAAAGGCTAACATGAACTATGTATGGTATATTCATCTTTTGATGTCACATATTTGCATATTTAGCTCATGTTTATTCATGATACAAGTGTGAAATAGAAATTACCATGTAAAATAGTCAATATTTGATGGATTTTAATGGGAATTTTGGCTATTTTCTGGATTCTTAATGCTTTTTACATCAAATATCCAACTATGTTGTTTTCACGTCACACAACCTTTAGACAGGAAGAATTGAAACACATATTTCAGTTTCAGTTTCTTCATTCCAGTATAAATATAAAATTTGCAAATAAGACATATAAAGCAGTAAGTAAATATACAAAAATAGAATTTTATAAGAGGTTGTACAAGTCCAGTTTGAATATGTGCAGCAGCTCTACAGATAAAAGAGTTCTATATAATAAGTACCTCATGGTATTTTTTAAAAAATTAATCCACAGTTAAGCTTTAAATGTATTTGCATAATGATTTCAAAGACTTGAGTGTGTTGTTTGTTAAGGGCCTTGGCTCACCATCCAGTGAATTCACAAAGTTGTAAAATGAAAATAATAGTATGACACTTTTGATGGAGATTCATATACTCGTGTAGAAATTGCAAATTGTGGCAATATGGACTTATTTCTTTCTTGCCTCTGTCTCTCTAGTCCTCCTCCAGCAGTGCCAGTAGTGGGTCATCCTCCTCCTCATCATCATCATCCAGCTCTAGCTCCTCCCGATCACCCTCCCCTACCCCTGTCAGGAAGAAGGCCGTTAGCAAGAAAGATCCCAAGGGGAAGAAGGACATCTCACCCTCCGTAGAAACTAAAAAAATGAAGAAAAAAGACGTAGCAAGGTGATTAAGGATTATTTTTGTCTGTCTTTCCCCAATAATTTGACACTAAATATACGAAAGATTTCGTTAAAATTCTTTTATTTTAGCTTTGACCTCTTTGAGATGACTTGCAATTGCTGCACAAAATTATGAGGGCATATTTTACAAAGAGATACCCTTTCTATTTTAGGGTATTAAGTATTTGTTGGGTATAGATTGAACATAATAGAAAGGAAAAAGTTTGTTAATGTTAAAAGTGAAAACGATAATAACTAAAAAATTTTTTTGGTGCTATTCAATGGTCACTAGCTTTGTTGGCAGTTTTCTGTTTTTCTATCGTCCTTCATATGTCCTTGATACTTGTGTATGTAATTTTTTTACTGTTTCCTTGTTCATATGAGAAATAAATTTGAATTTGAATTTGTGACCAGAGCTATGAATGGTTGAAAGGAACAACCCATGATACTGTTATCTTAAGTTTAAAGTTTTTCCTTGCTTTAATACAGACAAGCTGATGTTGATGTGTCAGGTAAAAGGTCCCGACGTGTGGAGGCCGAGGCACCACCTCACAAATCTAAGAAAAAAGGAAAACCAGCTCCAATAGTGAAGGAACCAAAACGGAAGAAAAAAGAGGTTAAACCAGAAAAGAAAAGGTTTGTACATGGTTCTTGTGAAAATGTCAGGGAATATTATTTTCATTTTTTCAGGCCTGAAATAGTCAGGAAATTTTGTAAAAAGACAGAATTCTAGGGAGAATTACAGATTTCTGGAAGAGCTGTAAGTTTTAAATGCATTTATAGGTGCATGTTTTAAACCCAGATTAATTTTCCTCCATTGATTATGTAATGAAGTTTTGTAATTTTGTGTTGACAAGGTCATGGAATTTGATTATATGTAAGGTTATAGCACTTTCACACTAAATCTGTTCTGTTCCCTGGCCTCTAGACCCATGTAGAAGTTCTCTACAGCTACATGCTACCCCTCATATAAAAGCTCAAAAGTAGGCCTTTCACGCTTGTCCAAATTTGTGTACCATGACCATTAAGCTAGGAGAGCTTGTATAATAATGTGGTCGTTCCTGCATTTTCACTTCATTTGGAATGCCATTTTGCATAGTGGAGTGCTTACAACAACCTCAATTTTCTTGTATTTGGCATAATCCTGACTTCAGTTTATTGGCTACTAGATGCACATCACAAATTGAGTATATCACTTCAGTACCATGGCCTAAACTGTGCACACAAAATGTTTTTAGGGTGATAAATTTGTAGGGTAACACCTTCCATGGGACTCCCTTTCTTAAAGGTATGCTACTTCAAGGTGGAGGAGCTCTGAGGTAGGTGTTAATACTGATGAATGCTACCCTCAATACCCATGATCACTTACTTTGAAGCTTTAAAGGAAATTGTGAATGAATTGTTTTGTAAAACTGATTTTCTGTGTCCACCTTTAAGGGTGTGAGCAGTAGCCCTGACCTGTTTTTTGAAGCATCAGCTCAATTTTTTAATGCCTTTATTTTTCCTGAAATTTCCCCCTTATTTCCATCTCATTATATTTCAGATGTTTTAGAACAGAAACATAGCATATTAAGGGGTAATCCAAGTAGTTGGTAACCATGCATGAATTTAGGATAACAGTATTGATTAAAAATAATGGTACATCAATTAACAGCTGTGGGAAATAGTGGTTGCAAATGAAACATTTCATGGTTATGTCACTGTAGAAACTATGTGGCATAGTGCATACACAAGCCTGAGGATCTATTAGTGTTGTACAGATGTTGCTTGTAGTTGATATTACTGATTCTGATTTTTCAATTGTCAATATCTGCCAATCCCATACCGATATCTGAGAAACGAGGGTACTTTACACTTCATCACAGGCTATTGGGCACTACCAATAAGTGTTATGTCATTTTCATGAAACTCACATTCAAACTTTAAAAAGCTTAGCATTCTTTTGAAGTATAGCACAAGAAATATTGGATAGATACTATCAGCATTTTAAGTAAATTTTACCGATATTGACACAGGACTAATATGGATAATATGTACCGATTTTGAATACCAATTAGCGGTTCAACACCACGACCTGTAGGTACGCGTAAGGGTTTGCTCATTTAAATGCTGGTACGATTGCCTGCTGAAAGTACAGTAGTTGAATTAAAGTTTGTTTCTGATTCCTTGCCAAAGGCAGGCAAGGAATCTATGCGATGGTGATGTCGTGTGTGTGTATGTGTGTGTGTGCGTGTGT
>WURT03017981.1:0-15987 GCA_009936505.3 Holothuria glaberrima | reverse complement strand
GCCAAAAAGGTTAAGAATCGCTGTTCTACGGTTACGGTTGACTTGCGTTCGAAATCCTTAGAAGTGAAGTACACGTGGGAAGCGACTACGTAGTCCTAAGGGCCTTCTTTTAGTAACCATAGATGTTTATGTTCGTAACACTGTGTATTACCAATTTCTTTATAGTCTTTTTTATTTAGAAAGGTTATTTTCTACTAAATGGAAGCTCAAGATAATGATGGGTTTAGATATGCACCTTACAAGGCTTGGCTGAAGTGACATTTCCGGATATTTGTCAGCAGAGGCGACCAGGTGGGCAGGGCATCGGACCTGATCCCCAATTGAGGGAGGAAGTTCAAGTTGGTAAAGTTTTCTTAGTTTAGTAGAGAAGCCTCAAAGTGTCTCATCCCGGGTGGCTAATATTTAACCCGACAGGTCACTTGCTTCAGCTTGCAAGGAGGAAAAATCTTTAATAACACTCTCCAAAGTTTCCAGTTTTCCTCTATCTGTCTATAATAAGCCAGTGTTTGGATGGGCTCCACTCACTGAAAACTTCTGGCTGTGCAGAGACGGATCCAAGGGGAGGGCATCAACGACGTCCGGACGCCCCCTTCTCAAATTTTCAGATGTGTCCCCCTTTTAAGGTGAAATTCCTCCCACAAGCAAGAAGATTGCATCAGGCGGATCAGTGCGGATACCCATTCTTTTCTGTCTAAGACTCTACAGAACATGTTCAGTATAATGACTAAGTTTCGGTGCTCTTCTCACGCTTTAGAAAATATTTCATTGCATTTCATATTTGGGATTTAAAAAGCTGAATCATATTCCTACCGTGTGACCTTTGACATACATAACCAGTGTAAACGGTCACAATTTCACCCTCAATCCATATGGTTTTTTCTTGTATTTTTTTTTTTTTTTTTGCACGGTAACGAGAACTTCAAGGTAGGCCTGGCCGTTTTATCGAACAGACGATGGACAGTGCTATGCATGCTATTTTCATGGCGTCAATTGCCCCGACAGGTGATGAAACATGCGATGACAAGAAATTCTACCATTTGTCGCTGAAGGATTTTCCTCCTTTTGTTCACTATGCAACTCTCCAAGCCAGATTTCCAGAGACTAAATTAGCACTTGACTTGATACAAGTATTTTCATTGCTCCCAGTTGGTACAGACTATAAACATAAACTAATAGTTACCTGTATTGTAAAAGCTTTCGTCCAATGCCCATCCCCATGCCACTTATCTCAGACACCCCATTCGCCCTTTTCTCCCTATCGCCGTCCCTGCATCCTTACATCCTCGCATACCCCTGCACTTTTGGAGGAATGGCGTAGAACAAATGTACCCCTCTAGCTTAAAGGGGAAATGCAGTCCCCCCATTTGAATGAGTGTACCCCGTCATCCTAGTTCAGGAATAACTCTTATCAATCATGTGACAATGTGCTTGTTACTCATTTGTTGAATGTTTGAAAAAAAAAAACCTTTGTTTACCTTCAGTATTCGATGGTTTTATACGAAAACATAATGAAAGATACTTGTAAGCGAAATAAGAGGAGATTTGTAAGATTAAGGAAACTTTTGAAAATAGACTTGGGGCGACTGTCATCTCCATTTAATGAGAGACATTCCAGGATTCAGATTTTTCTTGTAAATTATTCCTCCTTGCTTGGCAAACATTAGCGGCTCGCCATAGGGGCACGGGGGCACTTGCCCCCCAAAAGTTTGCAAAGCATAGTCTTCAAAATCTTCAAAAAAAAACATGTAATTCGAGATGGTTTAAATAAAAGGTGTTTCTAAATTTAGACGAAATCATCCCCACCTCACAAATATGACATATTAATTATGAAGTTGTGTATATTATTATTGCAAATTTCTCCATAACTTTCAAGTATGTATTTCGTCATTATTTCAAGATTCGACCTAAGTTTACTCGGTCATTCGACCACTGGTTATGTAAATTAATATTATATGAGTCGTCATGATTTCAGTTTTTCAGGCTCGTATTTATATAGCTTCTCTAATGGAGGATTTCAGTTTGTGATGAAGAAAAATGATAAAATGTCACATTGTCTAAACAGGGTAGCCATCGTCAGTTGGCACGTAGATTGCTAAAAAAATACTTTTGCTAAAATGTCTCTTAAAACCATTGCCAGAACGTAAGTTGTAAGTTGGTCCATGACATTTTTTTTTATTCTATTTTCATAGGTCATAATTTTCTAAGTTTCCAAAAAGATGGAAACGTTTATTTGGTAAAATCACTAAAGCCTTAACCACCGATGATCGGGAAAGTCGCTCATAACAGTCCTCTAAAGCCGTACATGATAGGCCTGTGTGAGGATTAATTTAAAATGCGAAACTTTTTGAATTAGAAGCTGTATCAGTGTCTGATCATACATGACTTGGTTGAAAGTTCTGAAGTTATGACCAGTCAGCGTTCAATTTAATACAGTAGAAGCAGTGCATAGAATAACTAGCTGACTAGGAAAAGTCGTGTTTTACCAGGAAGTTTAACCGAGTTGCCAGAATGCTTTAAACCAAGGTTTGGGAACCTCCGGTTCGCGAGACCATTTGGTGCGGCCCGCGAGGCAATTCGGGAATGTAATTTAAGTTACACTTGAAATTCAAGTTACTATAATTTTATATACCGTACCATTTCCCGGTACAGGCTAAAATGCCGCTTCTGGTACTACACCTCACAGGTTGCACAATCATGACATGCATTGTAAAGCATGTCTTTACACATAAACCAAACTCATGGAAAACTATGCGAGACTTATTTCGTTCGCACAGTATCAGTTCCAGTGGAATGCATGTGTCAGACCCTTCCTTGAGTGTGTTTAAAGTTAAAGAACTGAAAAACTTTTCAACGAGATGATTAAAGAAATAAAGTGCCTCCAAAACAATATCAATTGACAAGCAACTGGTTAGCACGGACAAAGAGTCCAGAGCTATGGAGAAAAACCTAAGACCCGTCTAACTGAAAGACGCATGTTCCCCCGATTTACGAAGATCAATTAAAGAACATACAAAGATCCCATTGCCTTCAAAGGAAAGTATAGACTATACGTAGTCACTTAAGCGCCCATAACCCAAAGGAACGGCGAAAGACCCCCAAAGTACACCAAAAACCTCTATGATAGACAACTATCAAATGAGATAATTGCGTGATATAAAGGGTCATGGCACACAATATAATCCCGAGAAAATACTTGCGTACCGATACTCTCACATCTCCAGAAAGAGTTAAAAAGAGAATTCGCTACGATATACAAAATCAAATACAGGTTCTCAAGGACTGCTCATGAGGAATCACTCATGTGGGGAAAATTACAGCGCCACGAACTACGTGGAGTACGCTTAGCAACGAACCCTCTGAACTAAGTAACTCGAAGCATTTAATTGTGCTGTTAATTATTTAGACTAGTTTCCCGACAACTTCTCCATGCCTACAAGAAGGCTAAAATCTAAAAGATTGCCTTGATATTTCAAGATTGGAGAACTACGGGAACACTAGCATAGGCCTACCAAGCAACCCCGAGACACAAAGTACGTAGCGATATCTTCTTATTCCTCAAAAGGATAACAAAGGAAATAAAAAATCGCTACTTAGTACTGCAAAACTGAAAGCATGAATTCTCATCACACTGCTCAAATAAGAGTTCAACTCACGTGGAGGAAAACAGTAGCGCCACCAATGCGTGGCTTATGCCAATTATGGAAAACCCTCCTCATTCGAGTGACTCAAAGGAGTTTACTAATAAACATCGGCCTGTACTTGTCTACATACATATATTTTTTTCCGAACCCTGTCTACCAGAAGGCAAAAATCTAAAAGATTTCCTTGTAAATCAACTGATCAAGGTTTAAGAGTATCGGAAAAATAGAGAGGTACTAATAGGTACTTTTTTATTGCTCTACTGAAAGAAATTATGAATATTTAAATCCATGCCGCGTCTGCCGGCTCGCTACTGATGAAGTTGCTGCCATATCAAATATGAGCGAGACAACAGAAACCGGTCTAGCTTGGTCATAAGAACCAGCCTTTCAAAATATTCACACACGGCAAATTAAAAAGCCAATAAATCTTTCGCATGAAATCACGAATGATGATTTCGGGCTTTCCTAAAAAATGTGCGAGGTTCACCGACAGTGTAACGTCAGATAGTGGCACCGCCTACCCTTACTTGACAAACACATCATTTTCTCGGGTAAATATCAAATAATGTTTAGATGCGATTTACAAGACCTGTGAAGTGCAACTTCCTGCATTTCACTCTTGGAGTAATATTTGATACAAATTTCGATGGTTTGCTACATGGCGACTAATGATGGTATTTCGCTTGAATGGTGGGACTATCCTCACCCCCTCCCTTCCATGTCAAGAAAAAGTTACGACAGTGAAAGGAAGCATCACGTTGTACCTAAGCCAACCTGTACTAAAAAATCACAACTGCTCAAAGAGTAAATTGTTCCCCCCCCCCCCCCGACATCTTTCTCTTACATCCAGCCAAAAGAAAGAAAAATATCATAAAAAACAATTTCTAAATGAATCGTAAAATCAAAGCTTTCCCAATTATAAGTCTGTAAAGCCACCTTACGTAATAAATTCCACAAAGACCATGGTGCCCCTCCCCTTCCGAGTCAAAATAGGAAACATCCTTTAATATTTATAAGGATTCTAAACATATAACTAGTTCAAAGCTTTGCCAAAAATGACACCATTTTCAATTTAAGCCACACTACAGAAATGTCGACTTTCCTTTAGGACGTTACACAACGTGACAAACCTGCACGGGGTGACAAAGGAAGAGACCGCCCGATTTCCATCAGTCTACGTACGCGACTAGACTGCCCCCGTCCCCTCCCATGAATTTCGTCATAGCCATCGCCCTTTGTATTTTTCAATGGTCACTAGCTTTGCTGACAGGTTTCTGTTTTTCTAGTGTCCTTCATATGTCATTAATACTGTTTATGTAAGATGTTTTTAATGTATCTCGTTCATATGAGAAATAAATTTGAATTGAATTGAATTGAATTGAATTGGAAGTGCAGAAGTTTAAGTGCAAGTGCTTTGAAGTAAGATAAATGGCTCCCAATCTTTCACGAAAGAAGAGAGTGTGAGTGCATGGTACACTTGTTTTATATGTTTCTTGGTGTCTTCGTTCTTTGTCAATATGTTATAATTTATATGATCGGTGTCGCATATAAAACTTAAAAAAGTAGAGTTCTGCCTTTTGATTTTGAGCCTCCCTCAAAAAAGACCCTAGATCCGCCTCTGCTATGCCATCCTCCCAGTCACCCATGGCCGTCGAAGGGGCTTCGCGCGAGTTGCTGCCCCTATCCCCGTTGGACAAATCCTGGCGTTTTCAATATCTGTGAGGTATTTAGGCGTTATCTACTTCGTGTGCCTCGCGACAATTGATGATGGCCGCTCCACTTTGAAAGTGTTAACTTTATGACCCATTTTACATTTAATCGAACCTTCCCATTAAGAAAGTTGTGCACTGGCCCTTATCTCTCCCTAGTGTTAAGGCCGGTTCGTACTTCAGTATAGCGCTATAAAGCTATGAAAGTTGAACACAGTTCAAATCTAAGCTATGTCTGTAATTGGCCCGGAACATTAAAGGATGACCATAAATAGTTCTTACAGCTTTATAGCGCATGGGAATTTGGAAGTATGAACCGGCTTTTACCCTGTAATCAATAGACTATGCATTGACGTCACGTACGTCATGTTGGCGGCTAAAC
The DNA here is from genome assembly GCA_009936505.3 of Holothuria glaberrima. Lineage (NCBI taxonomy): Eukaryota > Metazoa > Echinodermata > Holothuroidea > Aspidochirotida > Holothuriidae > Holothuria > Holothuria glaberrima. The sequence continues at coordinate 10,255 of WURT03017981.1, read as the reverse complement.
AATGAAGAACACTGCACACACGAAGTAGACTTTCCACTCGCGCGTAGAAGACTACGTTCGTAACCAACCGGTACACTAATCAGCTGTCTATTTAGTTATATTCAGTTTGTTCTCTTTGCATCCTCCGAAGAGGTATTAGAGCCAATAAAAACAACATTAGCAAAATCATTTTCAATTTACACAGAACTTCAACTGCATTTGTTGGTTTAAGTTGCAATTATACGCCTCCAACGGGGAGGGGGGATTCTTTTCTGTGACGTCATATGCAAAAGGTCTATAGTACCAGCCTACCAGGCAGGTGCTCCTTTAAGTTAAACGTTTGAGGGTCAGGAAGCCAATTGATTCATCGAGGACCCTATACCAAAGTGAGCGTGGATAAACACCGGCGAGATTCGTCTTCTCTTCTCGACTAGTGCCCAGAGATTGACGAGGCAGGCGTATACTAATTCCCGATCCTGCTCCCGGGACCTCAATTTAAAGTCCCCATCCGACGGACGTGAGTGTATCCCCAGTCTTTAGCCACTTTTCCAAAGACTTTGAGGGTGGAGGTTCCTTGCTCTGCACCACTGCTCGACAGCTGAACCGGGCAAAGCTCACAACTTCCTGAATCGGTTAACTTCCTGAAAATTACGGACAATCAGATACCAAATTAACATTCACCAGTTGAAATCCTCTCAGTGTCAATGTGAACAGCTATGCTGAACAAGTACATTTTTGTCCCTAGAAAATTCCCAAGTGGTTCCAACGGGATTTGATTCGGGGACCTCTAATATGCAAGGCAGTAGACTCAACCACCAATCCAACTCCACTACTTTGATGGGACTCCAGTAACAACCCGCTGGTAGTGCTATCTATATTTGAACCCACGACGCTAACTTATTATGAATGAGCCCCCTAAATTGATCCTAGTATTAAGCAGAATTTGAAGAAAGTTTAGTTGACATGCACAGTCATCACAACGAGATACGTACACATTATGAGGCAACATGGCGAATATTAGAATACATAGGCCATAGACTGTGTAATGAGGATTTCAGATTCTAATGTGAAAAAGGAGAATTAAAAGTTTTGTTTTCAAACCAACTGGAAAATTGTCGATAAATGACTTTCTTACATATTTGAAAGGTTGGGTTAAAATGATGTAATTCTATCTGATGTACTTACGCAATAAGAAACTTTCGTAAACTCTCTTTTACAGAAACTGAATGCAAGACGACATAATATCCGATCTGCCGAGGTGCAACCTAAATACTTGCGTCATGAATAAGCTTGAACATAACCGGTACCTGGCTATTGAATTCAAACTGAGCATTTATTTGTTGTAATTTTCAAATTTTGTAGCCTGCAAAACTTTGTGTCCATTGAAAGAGTAAGCAAGGTCAAGGTCAGATTCTAATCAGAACAGATCATGCTGTTTTAGATTTTAGCATTTACGATGTGAATCTGGTCGGTTTTAGTTGTCACAACTGACACTGATTTACCGCTCACATTTCTCTGATTTTTACAGAGCGCCCCCACTTACGAAGTTTTTGTGTCGTCTGCTCTGCAAGTCTTACGAGACAACAAAATTAACTACTGTGTTAACTTTTAAAGTGGTATCCACACCGCCACATCTGTTGTTTTATGTACCATCGTGTAACTTATACACAATGCAGCAGGTTGTTTTATGCACCACCGTGTAACAATGCAGCAGGAGGGAGGGTGAGGAAGAAAATTTTGCTGCTACTCGACCCAACATTTGAGTTCTGTCATTGTTTACCCTTCTCGAAATACCAATACAACAATGTGTGTTTCACGGCTTTCAGAGTTTAACTCCATCCACCAGGCTCTAAATACATTGCCAAACAGTAGTTATTCCTTCTTGCACGATGCCTGTAATAAAGTCAGGGTTATTTTCATGGGAGGGCGGTGTGATGATGGAGTATTCCTGGGCTGTGAGTCAGGGCTTGTTTGAAATATTAACGTAGTAGGTTATTGTATAATTCTAATAGGGAAGGGTGCAACTTATCCTGTTGAAAATTTCCGGTGGGGTAGGGAGACTTGTGAGGGGTTTGCTCCCTAAGCACCCTCCAGATACGCCACTGCGTGATGCAATTGCTTGTATCGTCAGATGGTAATTGTGTATGATTTGTATGTTCATTTGTTCCTACCAAGCTTTTGTTTTCATTTTTGGGGCCCCTGAAAATTTTTGAATGTGCCAGTTTACTTTTCATATCAAGTTTTGGTTTGCTGCTAAGTAAGATGGGCATCAAATCAGCAAAATTTTGGTCAAAATGTATGTGCTTACAATGTCTCACAGATGAATATGTCTTGAAATGTACATATTGCTGTGCTTTGCAATATTGTGGAAAGAAGTGATGAAGGATCCTAATTGAAACATTTTTGTGTACTTTCTTTTCAAAACGTTCGGAGTCTATTACTTTTCATTACAATTATGTTCCTCCTACTTAAGTGCACGGTGTGTCCCCTACTTATATGATAGCTTTAAATTTACCTTAATGAAAATTGTTCTTCGTCTCTTTCGTGTATACATGACAATAAACAACTTTACTTTGTACTTTAGGCGAATCAGCAAAATCAAGCAAAACTCATCGTTTGCAGATGACACTTCTCACATATCAGGGTTGGACCATGATTCAGTTGGACGGAGATCGCTTCTCCTTGATGTGCAATAGTTGGCAATCACATAAGGTCCACTTTTGAAACTTATCTCGAATGAGTCTTGCGTGGATAAAACTCACGAGGATTAACATTACTCTAAAGGTTGTTAACTAAACTCAAAGAAAGTTTTAACCCAGCTGAATAGTTTCTTCACAATTAAATTTTGCCATAGCCGTGGTGACTGTGTAGTTGGAAAAATACGCTGATCCTAAAGTACAGAGGAAGGAGTAAAAAGTGAAACAGACATTAGCCTGTCACTCTGCCCCATGAGTCACAGTTGTTATTAGGTTCTAGGTGTCCCCCTTCGGTGCATTTTCGCAAAGTGATGGGGACCCACTGTTCACACGATATGAAGTGGCTCACAGTCAAACATCATAGCTAATGGGTAACCATAGAGATATCGATTTAGTTTGAGACTGTGTCCATGGATGGTAACGGGACCACAATATCTGAACCCACACGTGTCCACAATATAGTCATACACGGGCAGTCTGTCAAGGAGGTAAGATGTGTCAATGGATAAGTTATATTGTATTCGTTATTTGACTGAGGGGTTACTTTAGTTCTGACCTTCAAAGAGAGAAGACGTGTAATTCAGCTGCCCCTGCTGCTTCGGGTTGAGTCCGCTTACCCGGTCTAGCGTATTGTGTACTGTTACTTGACTGGTCATTCGAAGGCTTGAGTACATATTATAACTGCCTATCATTCGATGGTTGCACTGATTACGCACTGCTGGAGCCTGTTTTTTAAGAGGAGGGATAGACATTTTCATATCGCACTAGGTCATCAAGGGAGAAGGTTTCTGAACACTCGCGAGTGCATGTAGTTGGCATGATGGCTACCCATTCATGATAGTTGATTGGTAAGACATGATCAGCCTATGGGTACTATTTATAAGTTGTAAATATACAATTTGTAAATTATACTCATGTAAAATGCTTTCAGGCAGGCGACTTCAAATCAGGGCCGGATTTAAGCACTGTGGGCCAGTAGGGCACGTGCCCAGGGGTCCCCACAAAAAGGGGCCCAACAAAATTACATGATTGTAAATTTTGGGTAGTTTGTGGAGATCATCTGTCCTAATTTTCGTTTTGTAAGCTTACATGTACATAAGAAGAAAATCTATGGAGTTCATTTCGAGTGGGGCGGGTGAAAGTGACCACAACCTTTTCCCTCTTTCCGTGACTTCCCTGGCAGATCCAACGGGGCTACGGGGGCCATGGCTCTACCCAAAGGTGGGCCAAAAATTGTTTCCAAAAATTCGCTGAATAATTAAGGAATAAACTGCAATAGGGAGACTTTCACCGGCGAATAAATAGTCAAGACTCTAAACTTAGCTAAATAAGGGACGAGGCGTATGAAATTCCACAATCCATGAAAATTAAAATTTCTTGTAGAAAGATCATCCTAACTTTGTTCTATAAACACTTGATTATTTTATCGAGAATTTACCTAGGAAAACGAAATTATTTAGAAGAAAATTAACTTCACAATTGTACACGTTGTTGCACCAAATCGCATCTGAAGGCATTCAGTTAAAGAAAATTTTCCCAATTCCAAAGAGGAGGGGGAACCCCTCCCCTTTTACCCCTTCCCCCATATCGCTGTACCACCAGTTTGGCCCCTCCCAAGCAAGGGCCCTGGATCCTCCAGTGCGTGACTTGCGCTACTGCAGTCTTGTGGAGAATTATAGTCGAGGGGCGCACCCACATTAGTTTGTGTCCAGGGCCCCACAAAGGTAAATCCGGCCCTGCTTCAAATCAAGAAGTGGAATTCATCTTAAGTGTGATCTTTGATTCAGGCGCTCGCTTTGCACGAGTCAGGTTTGAAATCTCTCTCATTACTTGAGAGATTGAGTTCACCGATACACCGCAGCAACATCTCGAACAGGAATAATTGGAATATACAACATTATGGGTTTCATATCTGTATCCTTTGTGGAATAGTCCCAAGTTTGTGATATGCTTATGATTACTTTTGTGATTGAACGTGAGATGACGATACAACGCATATCACGCAGCAGAGACGCAGCCAAACCTACAATGAATTATAATAGATAATATGAGGAAAAACGTCTTTCCATATGTGTAGGTTCCTTCAGTGTTCTTAATGAATATTCATTCGGGAACAAACGAACTGATATGGTGGGAAATGGAAGTCCTACTTATACTATAAGACAGAGAAAAATATTTATGGGTGAGAACATTTTATATTTTTTTTACTATTTCATAAAATGAGCACAGTGATATATTTACGATATGCAGGTTTCCAGTAAGAACAACTGTATTAAGACCTAAGTAGCAGGACTAAAATATGACAATGCCTAAAAATTCTAAGCTGTGTTCAACAATTGTGGTTCTAGTTGGATTATTTTAGAGCTGGTCGTCACTTAGTAACCATCACCACGATTATACATACTGTACTGTAGATTCAAATTATTCATAGGCCTATACATCATTTTATCAAGCGTTGCATTTTAGGACACGTATGATTAGCGTACTTGGTTTGCATCAGCCTTTTATCTTTTGCCACGTTGTACATCCTTCTTTTTTATATTGCCAATTTATCCTTTCATGTTTTGCAAAGGTTTTTCTCTCCCCTCTATATTTTATTTCAAAGCCTTCACCAAGAAAGATTATCATACAATGGAAATTCTGTATATACATAAAGTAATCTACAAGGAGACTTAATGAAGAAACTCTGTAACTTAGAATATAAATATAAACCAAGAAGAGATATTCCCATAGAAAATCGGTTCGTTTAAAAAAAAATAGATAAACACCTATAATACTAGATCATATAGTAATGGTGCTTTATCCTTGAATGCTTTAGTCTACCTGAACATGTCTAAGCTTATAGCAAAGTTTTAGTTGAAAAGACATTCGTTTAACAAAAATTCGGGACATTTGCGTTTTTTCATTAATTTGATTATTAAAATGTAAAAGACATCATTTTGAAAATGTTTTGCTCCCTAATTACCATTATTATATACAAAATATTCTAGTTTTGAAAAGAAAACCCACATTTTTTTTCAAAAACCCTCTCTGCGTACAAAATTTAACTTCAGACCAGAATACATACAAAGTTTAAATGACCCATACTCTCAGATTTCGATTTTAAAATAAAAATAAATACTATTCTCCCCATTTACAATGCAATATAACAACTTGTTTTGTGCTAATAACTTTGAGTATGAATCTGGACGGAACAATAGAGTACTTCAGTTCGGTTTGTACTGCACAAGAGCATAGTAAATATGTATCTTACCAATGTGCATCTGTCAACCTCTTTATGGGAAACCCGTTCACGAGATATTCCGTGTTGCTAAACTACACTTTTAAAATTTTCTGTAAATTTACAGACATTTCTTACACAGTTTACGTCTGCTGTTTTACATAAGTATACTGTTGTTTAACTAATGTACTTGTTTTAACGTAATATATCAGTTAAATAACATTAAGGCTTTGTCTTTTAAAAAAAAAACAAAAAAACATTTTCAGCCTTTAAAACATACCATTCGGTAAAAACAGCTGTAAATTTATGGCTTTATAACGCATGGGACATTAACCTTAAGTGGGCGGAGTTTAATTTTGTCCATATTTTTCTTTAACAATGATTGTTACCTCATCAGTTAATTTTTTATGTGTGTTTGTTTTTACCAGGAACTAAATAACTAATTATTTACTTGCTTGATAATGTTTACAACTGATATATTGGTACTGCTTGTAATATTTATTTCGTAAACATTGATTACATTATTTGAGAATTTTGGTAATGCCCCGATTATATAAAACCCCTTTACATGAACATTATCGTTATAAACAGAATTGCCGGTTTTGGGAAACTGTCTTCTCGGCCTTTAGCCTAAGATCATGCTTAGAAATGTGAAAGTTTTAAGGTTGAGAGGTTGGTCACATGACCCTTCTATGGAACCTAATTTGAATTGTTAAGAAATTGATTTTAATATTTAAATAATTTGTAAATAATTGATCCAGACTTACATGTAATCTCTGTTAATTTTAACATAGAAAATCTTCAAATTTTACACAAAAATCATAAAATTAAACAAAACATTTTAGTAATTTGGTTTTACAGAAACGTTTTGGAAACTTTATTACCAGAAAATATCTGTAAATTAACGTATTTATTTTTTAACAGTGTAGGTTTTTCCAACCATAGTTGATCTACTAAAACATAACTAAGCGCTCAGTTATTTAGTTAACTAAAAGTACTTGTAGCATGTACGTATCTCCTTTTGAGAGCATTTATTAGTACATAATAATCTTCGACTTCGAGAGCTGTCCCGAATTCACTGTTCGTCGGAAATCTAAAATTTTAGTTGGTATGTCAGATTAAGTGCCCAACGTAGGCTATATACAGAGGCCCTGAAAAAATAAATGACGAAAGTTTAGATATGTCGTGGCAAGTTTTCTTTCTGTGCGTTGTCTGGGCCAATGTATGCGTTTATTACAACTAAGATATGGTCCTGAACAGCCAATGGGTTTATTTGAAGAACCAAAGTTTTACCCCTTTTTTAATAACTTGAAACTTATTTCCGTCTTAAGTGAGATGGCATCCCCCAAACAGAAAGTTGCTTGCAACTAACTGACCAAAAATATTTAGGACTATCTCCATATAGGTCCAAATACAGTTGATAACTGCTCTTTGGTTGACATTCATTCAAACAATACAGTTTCACTCTGGTTGGTCAACAATGAATCGTACAGTCAACTGAGTTTGACAATTTATCTCACACACTGTGTTTGGCCAGGGAGTACAATTGCCTGGGTCAATTAATTTAAACTCAATGCAGGCTAATGTGGCTGTCTTAGAGTTGTACAGTACTAACTTAAGACAGGAAGTTCTGTTTGAATTGGAGGAGGAGCCTGAAGTTAACTTTGTTGGGATAACTTTTACTGTCTGGGGTGAGGTTAGAGTGTCTTTAAACCGTGCCCCCCCCCCCATAGTAATGAAACAGTTCTTTTGAAACGCTAGTATATCTAAAAACCTCTTATGTAACTCATCCTTTGAAGGTTATGAGGGGAATTAGAGTGTTTATCAAGATATCAAATAGTACGCCTTTTGCAGACTTTGGGTCCAACCACCCGTTGGTATTGAAGGTTTTGTTTTTATCCTTAAAAACCGTAAAGTTAAGGTACCGTATGTTACTGATTCATAGGAGAAATTCTTAAATGAATCTAATTGTGGTATGAATTTTATTTTGCTTGCCGTGGAGGAAAATTACGATATGCCTTCGTTGCAAACTAAATTTTTACAACTTTCTTTAATCATTTGTTTCACAGTCTTCAGTGAATGCAGGGGCGTAGCCTGGTCAGAGCCTGGGAGGGTGCGGCATTTAATTCCAAGAAGCAAGTACAAGCGTTTCTATTAGCGGCACAACAAGATTTTTGGAGAAAGATGGGAACTGCTGAAATAGTGCCACAATTGATAGTTTTTTCATTGTTTTTCGTGCTCAGATTGGGTTCTGACTGTATACGTGGCCAGGGGAACCCCACCCATCTGGAAAAATGATAACAATTAGAAAATAGGAGACCTACAGTGTATCTGAATCGGTGAAGCTGTACTGCTTTCAAACAATAACTGTACTTTCGGATAAAAAATTGAAAAATGAAAAGTTTGCTCGCTCTGTACGCTTTTCCATTTAAGTTCAATCTAGAAGTTAAAATAAGTTGACTAACTTATCCACACACCCACTGCATAACAAAAACGACGGACGGCTTTTGAAGATGGCCAGATCAGTGAGGGTAGGTAAGGGCCCGGAAAAGCCACCTAGACCAAGTGGCATGGGCTTACGGATTTTTAGGGACGTATGCCTCTTGGCAGAAAAAAACTATAGGCCTGTAACGTTGTCTCTTATTTACTTTACGTGTGTTTTTTCTAAATCATGAGATCTCGAAATGAACGAATATTAATATATATTATACAAGGCTTGGAATAAGCTATTTCCAACGATCTGGAAGATATTTTGTAACTACCTTCTTGTCTCGCAACGTACCAGCCGATGGTGACGCTCCGAGTGTCCTGATAAAGTCCTTCGTCCCCACTCAAACATTCATTTCTAGATGAATGTTCCCCCACCGAATCTGGCATGAGTTTATTTTCTGCTTTGCATAGCCCAGGATTTTCGATGTGGCAGAAAATAATGGTCAAATTGTGGTGCTTGTGATCATATGTTTAGTGTGACTCAAATTAATTGACAGAAATGTACGTATATGTTTTAGGCATGCAATGTTTCGCTTATATATTTGAGCTTCTTGGGTTCCACTGGGGGGTTGCCCTGGACCCTACTAGGGGCCCTTCAAAGCGGGGCTTTTAGACACCACGCTGTTTGGTGGGAGGCTTCTCCTTCCCGTTGCGTCATTTAGTCATTTGAAAATGAGACTATCCCCTCTCCGACAAACTTACTTGCCTGTTTGTGGCCCGCGAAATTTTAATGATGAAAAATGCGCCAACGAAAATAATTGAGAACCCTTTCTTTACTGTGTTTATATGGACATTTAAATTCCAAAAAGCTTGTCGCAGAGTCACAGCTGAAGGGTGCATCATCCTTAAAAACGCCCAGTGGATATATATTTCTACTATTATACATTACTGCCTATTCACTCCAATATACAAAGTTAAACGCATTCGTATCGTTGCGTATACGAAAGCTGTCAAATAAATTTTATATTTGCCGACTGGTATGTTTTTATATGAACATATGTGAAGGGTGGGGTGGGGATCAGAGAGTAACACGGTAGTCTTGTTGAGCTTCTTTTTTCGCATACTTTTTGAGGAACTTTTTTGTCTCATTTTGTGCGGAACCTCAACTGCTACGGGGAGGTGCGTCCGCACTCCCGCCCCCCTCAGCCTACCCCCTGGAATGTAGTCTCGATAACTAAACCAGGAACCACTTTTAAATCGGTCGATGCGATATCTAATGCAAGTTTGAAGATGAAAATATGACACATTCACGAGATGTTTAGCGTCGATTGCACACCTCTTTCTTTTTTGAAGAACAAAAAACCCTTCCACTCGAAACAATTCTTCCTTACAACCTTAGGATAACTTTGCAAAGAGAGGTAGCTCAGATTTTAGGTATCTCATAAAAGTTTTGGTTCTCAATTTATGTAATATGTTATGCGTTCACTTAATATTTTATATGCCCCCAAAAATTTTTATCTTAAAATTTTAGAAGGACCTAGGCAAAGAGCCTGTTGTCCCTACCGGATAACCTGTCCCTGTAAGAGGATGCATGCCATGCATGGTGAGCTATCTCGTTTTTTTTCAGAATACTGTAGACCAAAATTAAATTTTTACAGCTTTCTTTCGTCACTTGTTTCACAGTCTTCAGTGAAGCAACATCATCAAATAGTATCGTTATATTTTTGTAAAGCTGATTTAAGGATTGCTCATTTGGTGTATTGTTAAAATTACACCATCGGTTCTGTTGTTGTTAGACCGCCGTGGACTAAATAGAACGGTGGTAATTTTGGATCAACAAAAAAGCTAAAACGGCATCCTAACCTTAAGATTCAGTGTAATGGTACTAAGGTTAACTCTACTTCTTGTGTTAAGTACTTGGGAGCCAGGT
>WURT03017970.1:0-10567 GCA_009936505.3 Holothuria glaberrima | reverse complement strand
TGATTTTATCGGATTACTTCCTGTATAAAAATAACTTGCATCGTACATATGGGTGGCTGAGGTAGAAGAAAAGAAAACAAAATGACCACCGCCCTCTTCTCTCTTGCTTCCCACCTACTCCCTTCATTCATTCTTGGCCACCTTTTTCATGTTTCCCTCTTACCCTCCCCTTCTTTTTAATTTGCCGAAGGGCCATCAATTTGCCGACGTCGACCAAATTATTTAGTGGAGGGCTAAAGACTGACACACCAAAATATCACCGTTCGCTACACTCCTGTGTGATTGTCTGACCAATTGTTCTCGTTTAAAGAAGTCAAAACTTTAGCGGAAGGTGTACATACAGTCTGACTTTTCGTGAAACCAATGCAAATGTTGTTTGAAGGAACCATAGCAGGTCTGGATCATTTTGAGCTACTGTCTGGGGAAAAAACGCTCTAGCAGGGTGTGTGTATTGTGGAGATGGTACAGCAAGTCAACTTTTGCAAGTCCAAGTTTAGTCACAAGTCACTTTTTGCACGTAAAAATCAAGCCAAAAGTCACAAGTCATTTGGTTCGTTATCACGTCAAGTCAGCTCATCGCAAGTCATTTCAAGTCACAGTTTCACGAATCAAGTCGCAAGTCATTTCAAGTCACAAAGTTTCACGAATCCAGTCAAAAGTCTTCTACAGAAAAAATCAACATGAATTCCTTTGACCCAAATATTGATGAGACAACTATACTGTAGACCTTTAGGAAGGCTTGCTGTTTTAGAATGTGTTCCTGTGTCAGTTATATCATCATTGTAGAAGTTGCGACTCCATTCACAGTCGCGACTTACCTTCATAGCAGGTGTCGAATATGTACTCCTCTTTTGACGTACATACTCTTTTGGTATTGCGAGTGCAGTCAGTGTGGCTGCAGGAGCAGTACACGTCCGCCGGGCGGGCAAAGTTGCGACTAACAGGACTGCCGATACCAGACTCTAAAAATATTGGAGTGCCTAAGCCTGGTTTCGTTTACTAGGGTACCTTGAGTCGATCTGTGAGTTATTTACGCGAGTACAGCATGTCCGCGCGATGAGCACCTAAATCGTTTATTCTTTAAACATTTGAGTATCCTTTCCTTCGAAAGAACAATTTTACTCACAACCAAATTTCGGCTTTTAAGCTAACAAGAAATTTTCCGTCTCAATCTGTTTCCACTTATACAATAAAGCGTTCCATAAAGAGACCTTGGAAACAAAATAATGTAGTACATATAGAAAATACTAGGTCCGATTCAGTGTACTCTTTTTGGTGTAACCGTGGATTAAATATATACTACAAGAAATGGTAAAACTTCAACAAAATGTAAGCTGTCTTAATTGTGAAAAATTACCTTTTAATACTTAAGCTTTGTTTTTAATATACCAATCCTCGACCTTGGTAACTACTAGCCTTTGAACTGCTCTTTATGTTATCGTGCTTACCTTCAAATCTCTGGCAAAATTAAGGAATGCCTTCTACATTTCAAACTCAGTTAAGTTGCTATGTTTTCCTTTCAAACACAACCAAAATATTAAAGAATGTGGAAGACTCATGGTATTACCAATGCACTTGCAAATACGAATGAAATTCTCCGCTCATGGAGACAAAGTAGTAGCAGTATTACAACTTATCCCGGTCAGAATCGACGACCTGTGACCGAATTCCTATCTTGATTTTTTTAAAGACTCAATCGCCAGGATTCACGCAATGGTCATTGCATTCTTTATAAGTTTTTAAGCTCACTCAACGAGCATACGACTACGTTTGAAACAAGTCATTTTTACAAGTTTAACTCAAGTCGCAAGTCAATCCTAGGTTTCGCATGTCAAGTCATAAGTCACAAAAACAGCGACTCGAGTCCTACTCGGGTCCAAGTCGCAACTTTGGTGTATTTCATTTAAATCTGGGTTATTCTCATCCTTGTCTTTCTTCATGTATGGGTTTTCTGTTATGGAACCCCACGATGATCGTACAAGATGGACTTCAGAAGCAACACCAGTTCTTGGATCGAGCCAATATACTTAAGATCCAGGCTCTTAGCCAGACAAGGTACTGAAGGGGGGGGGGGGACGAAATGACTTCCAGGGGCGAAAAACATTTTAGAAATAATGAAAAAGAAGATACTGCTTAAATGAAGCCGTTCATAACTTTTCCTCCCGGTAGGTGCTTGCCCAGCGACATGGGAGACCTTGCAATTAAATATCGAAGGTGAAAAATGCTACCACTTTCAACAAAACGTGGGAACCTACAGTGAAGTTCGATCGCATTGCCAGACGAAAGGAGGAGACATCGTTATCATAAATTCGGACCAGGAGAATCAGTTTATTTATGACAGAATTCAACTTTTTGCAGTTACAGCAGAGTGGGGCCACGATAGCGTCTGGATTGGGGCTGACTCACTGGAAATAGAAACTGAGTACAAATTTGTAAATTATCGTGGTACAGGGTACGACACAAACCATCGATGGGAGACCACGACTTCACAAGGGGAAGGATATTGGCGTAAGTATGACGTCAAAGCATGGGCGTCCGGAGGGTGGGGGCAAGGGGGCGCTTGGCCCCTGGAAAATAAAAAACTTGAAAAAAAACTTCAATTAAAAATAAGATCAACATTTTTTTATGATATCGCTAGGAAATTTTCAGGACATGAGATTTCAAAATAGAAACTCGCAAGGCCTGGGAAGTGCCATTTTCAGCGATCTGGAAGGCATTTCGGCCAAAATGTTCTTTGTGCTTCCTGCGAAATTGTGGTGGCGCTACGCTTACATAGTTTTCCTACAGGTTTCGTCCCCTGGTAAATTCCTGGCTACACCCTTTAAAAGCGGCCAACATTTAGTAATTAGGCGTCAAAGGGTGTTGCTCTGTCCGCCCTTACGTACGATCCTCCTTTATATCGAACTTAGTATGGATATATTAAACTTGATTTCTAAATCTGGGATAGACTTAGTAAAGTTATGCTAGATATGACTTGTGAACTCTGTATTTAGCCATATTTTGAGTAAGAGGAAATGACCATCTCTTACTTTAATTGGCCTAAAATTGAAAGAATCTGGTACAAATTTATAACTGAAATGGACTGCTATAAAAATTGTAGGCACATATTATCAACACAAAGTTACAGAAAATGCATACAAATACGTTATAGGCCATGAGCAGTCACCCCAAACTTATATTGAAAGAACAGCTAAATCTCACAAATATATCCTCTTATTTACCTTCAAGTGTCTTTCACGATGTTTCAGAACATAAATATTGCATATTCAAGGTAAACCAAGGAGTTACCCTGCGTGAATTTCACAACTCAGCGAGGAAAATAGTGACACATGATTCTCAAAAGCACCCCATGAAACAGGATATCCGATTACAGTAATCCAAATCGGGATGACTGTATTTTCCCTTTTAGACATTAACTGATAAAGTCCCACTCATATCATTTGTGCTCATTTCGTTTGACCTACCCACATTACATATGCCATGTCGAGCATGATTTGCTCCCCCATCCGGTGAAAATTCAAGAATTGGTCTAGGCTGTTTGTTAGATCTACAAATCCTATCCAACGAAAAGTGGCAAGTCAAATATTATGAAAAAGACGTTTCAGAGAACATTGCAAATCAATACCAGTGCGAGCCGCCTAGTTTTTTCCCAGGACGAATAGGGGTAATTTTATTTGTTTTATCTTAAGTCTAACCTTAATCCTAAACTGAGCATCATCTTTTATTTTTCATGATTTCGATGAAAATTTCCGAAGATTGCCTTCATTTGTTCCTGGGAAAAAGTTCCGCGTGCGGGCCAAGCTTATTGAGGTACGCAAAAGTCTGGGAAACTCGTTGACGGAGTGTATTCATTAAAAACGTGTCTACTCCAGCTGGGAAAGTACAAAAATGACTTTTGGCAAGATTGATAACATTCATTTTTCTCTTCCCCTGACGATACATACTGTTTTCCATATGCTTAATAAGAAATGTAGGGAGAACGGGCCCCAAAAGGCACATTTATACAGTAATGTTTTCCTCAGTCCAACTGACAAACTTTCCTAACGAAGTTCAAATTGTGTTTGCGGCAGATTTTTCTCCACGTGAAATAGGCACGTCCACTGCTTATTCTTCTGTCCTAATCTCACCTTCGAGACTAAATCTACGCAATGTTTTTTCTCAGACTGGTGGCCTGCAGAACCTGCACACGTTGGAGCAGAAAATTGTGCAGTTATGCACAAGACCTACTCTACATATTGGAATGACGAGGAATGCGAAAGCATCTATTACAAGCGAGGTGCTGTTTGTGAACTTGGAGGTAAGCGGAATTAGGAGCCATTCACGACCCCTTGAACTTAGTGACAGCACTTACTTTTGTAACTGAAAGCTGGAAGTTTCAAGTTCCAGCTAACACACGTGGTAACGAAAATCTCAACCACATTATCCTTGCAGTTCTTTTCCATTTTTTCTTTGAATGGAATATTTCTCGAACTTTTTAGACTAGTAATCATGTAAAGCGGCTACAGCTGGGACAATTAGAAGCCCTTTCATTGGCATAGGAAGCTTGAAAGTGTGGACAATTTAGGAGTTTCCGACCGTGAAAATTTGGAAGGGGACAGGGAAAGCATACTTCAGCTCCCACATTTTGACTGGGGGCCTTAGCCTCTCGCCCACCATCCTTGCCCCCTCCCCGCTGATTAGGCCTTTGAAACAATTGGTTACTCTCTTCGCTTTAAAGTCCCTTTTCGGAGTTTGCCAGTTTAACACATGCACGGGCCTTTAAACCGAATATGTTAGGGATCAGAATATTTAAAGTTAGACTAGGATCAGATTGCTGGGTAGACGTTATCAAGCACGAAAATTGCCTGAGATTATTACGTTTACTCTTTCTTTCTCATAAAATACAAAATATATACATTGTTACTGCAAGACAATTTTTGTTATTCTTAACATTCTTAATGAATGTTCTGAATCATCATGAAAGATACTACTGGAGGAAAAGAATGATATCTCATAAAAACAGTCGGGGAAGTGGGTGGGGCACTGTTTACTTTGAAATTTCAGCGATGTTTAACTTAAGTTTCGAATTTTTTTGAAGAGTTGTGAAAAACTCTTCATGCAAATCCTGAAATACATAAGCTGAAGGATTGCCAAATATTAACCCAACGGAACGGTAAACTAAATTGAGGATTACAGTTAGTGATTGGAATGGCACATTCTATCAACCACGGGAGACAAATTTGTAGGGTAAACGTTTGGTTCATAACTAATTGCAGTGTGAGGGCTTCTGTACTCAACTTATCATAAGGCTGGATAAATAACAAGGCAATTGAATATTTCTTTTTTTTAGGTGGAGTAAACTCTGTCAACACGCCTGGAAACACGGGAAATCCAACAACTGAATCTATTACGCCACTTAAGACCTTGACAACATCGAAAGTGACCTCTACCGAAGACATTAGCACAGAAATGACGAAACCATTCAGTAGCACTTTTTCGACGAGGTTTTCCACAGATGGAACGACTGTTAAATCTACGAAAGAGACTACTCGACATTCAACGAGACCAACAACTCACAAATCAACAGACGCACTGACTACCCTTGCGTCTACCGAAGACGAAAGCACAAAAATGACCTCAAAAGTTACAAATAGTATATCGACACAAATATCGAAAGAAGGAACGACTGTTAAATCAACAGAAGAGACTACTGCACATTCTATGAGACTAACAACCGACGAATCAACAAAAGAATTGGCTTCCCCTGTAACGTCTACTCCAAGTTCCGAGTCGTCATGCCACATAAGGGTGGATACCTATCAACTTTCTAGCTCTTATTATTTTATGAAACTAGACGAGGTGTGTCTTACTGGCTACAAGCTGTCCGAACTGAACATTGCTAACCCAACCCGATGTGCTATGCAGTGTATGAGGCAACAGGCCTGCGTCTCCTTCTCTTTCATCGCAGGTTCTGGAGAAAATCTGTGTATGCTGAATAAGGTAACGAAAGACTTCAACGGAGTGACTCTGATCGAGGAACTTTTGCCAGGATTGCGGTGCCAATACTATGAACTTGACCGAAAATGTGAGATGTATGGGTAGTTTAACAGTGAGTTCTCATGACATCGGTGAGAAAGCTTGTACTGTTCAATACAACCCATGAGCAGTTGACCATAAAAACTCATTCATCAATGGACTCTTACATCACCCCACAAAACATTCGAAATTATGGGGTTGCAAGTGAGGCCTGTTAGCAGGAATGTCATAACATGTCTTTATATGATAAAAGTTAAGTTTGTGCATGTATGTAATTTAAATATTATTAAGGACTCATTTTCCAAGTTGGAAAATTTTCAAACCATACAGTAAAATGTGCAGTATCGTGATAAGCCCCGGTCACACCAAGCACGAATACTGAATCCGATACGAACACGGTTTTAGCTTAAAAATAGTTACCGAACAATTTCAACAAAGTGGTCACACCAAAGCACTAAACGAATCAAAAATCGTCTCATTATCGTGCGAATTGTTTGAAGAGCGAAAAACACAAGACAGAACGATACGATAAAATTCTAAGCCAATGAGATGCTTTGTTTACATGTGACGTAGCATCTCTTACCCTCGACAAAGGACGATCAGTGATGTACACTTACATTGTGCAAACACTGTATACATACAGCACAGGAATGGAATGCATGTTATGTAAATTGAGTATACCTAGACTTGTTTTTGATTCTCTGATTTTATAGAGGAAGAGCCCGATCCTGTAGGATAAACAACGGCATGGCTTCCTAATGTGAACGAAATGAAGCGCTCGGACGCAAAGAAAGTACATGGTAGCTACGTTTGTTTTACATGTTTGACTCGTGCTGATACTGTATAGCTTGCGCCGTTTGTTAACAGGAGCATCTAACTGGCTATGTTCTTAGTTTGTCTGGCTTCGCTAAATCAGCGCGAATTTCGTTGTTGGTGTGACCAGCTCGCCACTGAGCGATAATTCGTATACAGTATCGGATTCAGTATTCGTGCTTGGTGTGACCGGGGCTTTCCCCTATACCCATAGCCGGATTTACCCAATAATCGAGGCAACCTATAGGTTTCGGGCCCCCGGATAATTTTGCTTTTAGGGGGCCCCGAAAATTTCCATGCACGCTCATATTAATTCACAACTGACCTGAATGGGCCCCCTTCACACAATAGGTTAAGGGTCCCCTGAAGGTTAATCTGGCTATGCCTAAACCTTTAAGCCTACATGCCCTTTAGGTTCAACTTAAGCTGAGGACACTTCATACTGCATTTCTGTCACCTCAACCACTCTACAGTTTGCAGATCTAAATTGCAGTATTAACTTACAAGGTAAATGTCGAAAGTAACTTCAAGGGACCGTTTACCATTTCAAGCAAGAAAAAAGCAAAAGTTGCACAGATATTTGCACGATAATTAATGTATGCGGCACCTGGAAATAAATTCGGTGGCAAGATTCGTCGATTTTTGTATTTATCGTAAATCAGAGAGTATCAATAAAAACTCTCCTGCTTAGACAATTCAACCGATAGAAAATGACATGATCTTTCTGAGTGTTTTATTGATTGTATTGTATCTTCAAATAATAGCTGGCATTGAAATCTTCATTCTTCTATTTTACTGGCTGAGGTAATAGTACAATAGTATAAACTGTAAAGAACCACGTTGTCTTCAAAGAATGTATTCATCAGAACAAAGAGGGAGCTTCACAAAGGGTTTTATAGACAATTTTTATTTTCCTTAACCATTTAACTTCGCTGCAATTAACCAAAACTTCAATATGTAGATTGATACAATCCTGAATTATCTTCATAAATTACAAACGTGTTGAAAGACAAAAACATCTTGTCAGTTGCACAAAAAGCTAGCAACTTCTTCAAAAATGATGTAGATACCGTGAGGAAAAGCTCGTATCTTTTGTACACATGAGAGTTTTGAATTAATGTAACTTTAAAGTGACTGAGGAGTCCCCAAAGTTGTTTTGAATTTTGAAAAGTCAACTACTTTTTACTTACAAATCTCCTCTTACTTCTCTTACAAAGTATCGCTCTTGGTGCTTCAAAACACAACTATTGAATTAAAGGGTAAACAAAAAAGGTAATCGAATAAAATAAAAAAAATAGTCTGAAACAGAATTTTTGTGAAGCAATAACAAAGAGCCGTAAATAATTTCGGATACCAAGGTAAACTAATCAGGCGCGTAGCCAAGGGGGGGGGGGGCGAAGGGGGCAGCCTCCTATTGAGCATATTTTTGTATCTTTTTTTTTTTTTGGATTTTTTATGATATCGCTAGCTACTCAAAATAGAAGAAGTTTAGATGCGACTAACAAGGCCTGGGAAGTGTCATTTTCAGTGATCTGGGAGGCATTTTGGCCAAAATGTTCTTCGCGCTTCGCGGCAAACTAGATAGATTGCCTACATGGCTACGCGCCTGATACTAATTTTAATTGAGGTGTCTACATTTTTCCTTTAAAGAAAAAGAATAATGCCATCTCGTAAGATGTTACTCCAGGTAGCTTTTGTCATCATTAAATAGATTCAGCCTCACCAACAATCTCTGTCAATTGCCTTTTAGCCCCAAAATATTAAGTGAAAGTTACAGCAGTTATAAATGTTCAGGTGAACAAATAAGGCCTATTTATGAGCAATCAATTTCTCTCTGCTTAGAACCATAAACCAGAAAGCCAAAAGGCTTAGTGATTCCTTGCTGATGAAATGTAAGTCTATTACTGTGAGTGTTGGAATTAGAAAAAAATAACAGGCACCTGTGCATGTGTCCTGCACAAAGAAATTCTACTTCTTGATTTTTCATTTTTTCATTTATCCATTCCAATATAAATGTAAAACATTTATAAACAGGAGTAAATTTTATAAATTTGACCTCCGATGACTCCATTGACCTCCACCAAAAATGCTGAGCACCATTTACTTAATATGAGCCCTCCACATACTACTGTAAGTATGAGATTCATCAAAGTTGTCCTGCTTAAGATATCATGTAAACAAGGCTTTCAGAATTTGACCAAAGGTGACCAAAGATGACCTTTGACCTCCACCAAAAACAATAGGGTTCTGCTTCTCACCATAATGCATTCACAAACTAAGTATGAAATCTATCCAAGCTCCCTAACTTGAGATATAGTGTAAACAAGGTTTTAAGACTTTCACTACGATGACCCCAGATGACCTTTGACCTCCACCAAAAACAATAGGGTTCTTCTTCTGACCATAAGCATCCACATACCAAGTATGAAATCTATCCAAGCTTCCTACCTTGAGATATTATGTAAGCACGGTTGTCAGAGTTTGACCCCAGTGACCGCAGATGACCTTTGACCTCCGCCAAAAACGATATGGTTCTTCTTCTGACCATAACGCCTATCCACATACCAAGTATGAAATCTATCCAAGCTTCCTACCTTGAGATATTGTGTAAACAAGGTTTTCAGATTTTGACCCGGTGACCCCAGATGACCTTTGACCTCCACCAAAAACAAGAAGGTTCTTCTTCTGACCATAATGCATCCACATACTTAAGTATGAAATCTATCCAAGCTTCCTACACTGAGATATGGTGTAAACAAGGTTTTAAGACTTTCACTACCATGACCCCAGATGACCTTTGACCTCCACAAAAAACGATAGGGTTCTTCTTCTGACCACAAAGCATCCACATACCAAGTGTGAAATCTATTCAAGCTTTCTACCTTAAGATATTGTGTAAACAAAGTTTTCAAAGTTTGGCCTCCGCTGACCTCATATGACCTTTGACCTCCACCAAATACAATAGCGTTTTTTCTCTTAATATGACAAATCTATATATCAAATATGAAAAGTGTCCGTCATAGCTACGTTGAGTTAATGCGTTTACAATGTTTTTGGCTTTTTACCTCTAATGACCCAAAATGACCTTTGACTTTGACACAAAAAACAATAAGGTTCTTCCTCTCAACATGGCAAATCTTTATACTAAATATGGAAAGTGTCAGTCATTGCTATCTGGAGATATAGTGTTTACAAGCCATTTACCAGGTTTTCGCAGTTCTACCTCCGGTGACCTCAAATGATCTTCGACCTTCACCAAAAACGATAGGGTTCTTCCTCTCAACATGACAAATCTCTATACCAAATATCAAAAGTGTCGGTCATTGCTA
This sequence comes from Holothuria glaberrima, assembly GCA_009936505.3. Classification (NCBI taxonomy): domain Eukaryota; kingdom Metazoa; phylum Echinodermata; class Holothuroidea; order Aspidochirotida; family Holothuriidae; genus Holothuria; species Holothuria glaberrima. The sequence goes on along the minus strand of WURT03017970.1, from coordinate 410 downwards.
TCTCAAGATACCGTGTTTACAAGCCATTTACAAGGTTTTCTCAGTTTTATCTTCGGTGACCTCAAATGACCTTTGACCTCTACCAAAAACAATAAGGTTCTTCCTCTTAACATGGCAAATCTCTATACCAAATATGAAAAGTGCCAGTCATTGCTAACTTGAGATATCGCGTTTACAAGGTTTTCCGTTTTTGCCCTCTGGTGACCTCAGATGACCTTCGACCTCCACCAAAAACAATAGGATTCTTTCTCTTAACATGACAAATCTATATACCAAATATGAAAAGTGCCAGTCTTTGCTACCTTGAGATATCGCGTTTACAAGGTTTTCCATTTTTGACCTCTGGTGACCTCAGATGACCTTTGACCTCTACCAAAAACAATAGGGTTTTTCCTCTCAACATGACAAAT
>WURT03017960.1:0-15988 GCA_009936505.3 Holothuria glaberrima | reverse complement strand
TGGCCGGAAACGGCACTTCCCGAGTGTTCTAAGCAAGAATATTTTCAGCCCCCACTTCGAAATTCTCCCCGCTTCTTTGAGCACTTTACAAATATTGGAGGACTGAACATACCTTTTACCCCTACTTTTTCATTTTCATCGCCACCCCTGGGGTTCGGCATTTTGTTGAGGGCGCGAAGCGCCCAAGCGAGGAGCGGAGCGACCGAGCGGGGAGAGGGTGTGGTTCTCCCCTCCCACCCCAGGGAGTTTTTGCAATTTTACATCAAAATTGAGCGATCTGGTGAACACCTAAGCTGGAATTTTGGGATATTTTCAACCAAATGCTTAGCCACAAAAATTGTAAAAGAGGGCCAATAACGGAGTAAAAGAGGTACCCATTGGCAGTGCAAATTCATCCTACAATGATGTTGTTGAAGTGTAAAAAAGTGAAAAAGAGAAAATACACCAAAAATGTGTTTGTATTTTCCTGAAAAATCATGGGGCATGCTTAAATATCATGTGCCTAATTTGGGCCTTAATGGAAGGTTTATTACCTTGTATCAATGTTTTCTTAGTTCCATCGAGATTCAGTGTGTGGCTGTATGAGAGTTACTGTACGAGTCAATGGGAATTGTGCTCCACTGAAACAAAACAGCTACTCATATACGGCTTACATCAATTTGGCTAAACCAGCGGAATTGACATTTTGCCCTGAGAAACGCCAAAACTCCATTTAAATTTAAAAATAAAAACAAATTAGGTCTGGGCGGGGGGGGGGTCGTGCGCACCCCCTGAACCCCCCGGCTACGGGCCTAGACCTCTGAACAGTACATACATTTGTTTGGGGTTCCGGTTCGTCCTAGTAGAGCAGGCATCACATTCCATACTATAATGCTACTTCTCAATTTATCTAGCTTATTTTCACAGTTAAAATGACTGATGATTTCCCTAAACGAGAACGTCAGGTCTTTGATCCTTGCCGAAAGTAAGTAGTACATGTCAGGTTTTTCCCGTCTGTGGTGCCGTGGCAGTCGGGCGGTGCCGGGTGCCGGCAGGTTGAAAGACCGTTACACGTGCTAGTCATAGTACATGAAATATACCCTACTCACAAGATTTTAAAGTTTGACCTCTAATAACTTTAAATGACCTTTGACCCCGCCAAACACGGTAGAATTCTTTTTATTAATGTGAAGCATCCTTATACAAAGTATGAGACTCCTCCAGAATTACCCTTTCCGAGGTAATTTTCATAGGTTTTGTGCAAATTGACGTATGGTGACCTCACGTAACCTTTATCCCCATCTATAGCAAAAGGGATCTAATTAATTCAACGTAGGGCATATGAATGCTTAGTACGAGATTCTTAAAAAATTGCCTTTTTGAAATATCATGTTAATGAATTTTTACAATTTCACTTCCAGTGACCTCAAATGACCTTTGGCCTCCATGAAAAGCAAGAGGCTTCTCGACCTTTATGTGAAAATTCACATGCTAACTGTGGACCCATAAAGATTAAACTTCATGAGATATCATGTTTACGAGATTTTTACCATATGACATGTGGTGACCTTGCATGACCTCCGACCATCACAAAAGCAATAGGATTCTTGTACTCAATATATGGTATCCATATGCTAAGTATGACATCCCTCAATGTTTTTCTTTTGAGAAATCGTGTTTACAATTTGTTTAAACGAAGTTTCCATAGTTTCACCCATGGTGACCTTAGATGAACTGTCACCTCCACCAAAATATAATTGGCATTTTTTTCTTTACATGGAAAATGTACATACGAAGTACTTAAATTATCCAATGTTTCTGTCTTGAAATATCATGTTTACAAGTTTTCCATTTTTGACCTCTTGTGCAGGGGTGGCGCCAGGGGGGACAGTGGGGGCTGTAGCCCCCCGTCGGGGAGGTACAGCCCCCTTCGGGGAATTTCTCCCATTTCGTCAGGGAGCCGGACTGGGTGAGCAAACAGTGTACACCCCGACGAGGGCTTATTACCCCGACGAAGGCTTGTTCCCCCGACAGTCTATCCATTTTCAACACTAATAAGCAAAACTTTCAATAATAAAGGTGAAAATTATTCAGACAGGACTGTCTGTCTTCGCTTCTTTTGTCGGTCTATCCGACTCTCCCCCCCCCCCATGTTTCCATAGCCTAACACCGTGACGGCAATTCTAGCACAGGGGATAAGTTTGAGTCTTGCGACCCTCTTCGGAACGTCCCTGGAAGGAATAAATAATATTACAATTCCTGTATTCACTGAAAAGTTCACCAATGACGGAACGCGATCAATTTGCTTGGAGAACAAACTCATGAGTCCCGGCAGCCTGGTAAGCTTGCAAAATAGGTTGGCTTGCTAGTGCCGTTGTGCCCCGACGCAGAGAGACAAACTTTCATTCATGGTAACCTACCGTAGTCTACACTTTTTGGTGCCGTTTTATGGGGATGCCCGACCTTCATCCAATGAAGTCTAGTTGCTGCCCCGTGATAAGTAAACAGCCTTCTTCGCAGTTTGTATTTATTTAAGAAAAAAACATTGTTTGAGAGAAAAATCAAGTTAAAGAAAATGAAAATGTCAAAAATGCAGGTTCTGGCATAGAGGGTAGGGTGAGGGTCGGGAAATTTTTGATCGGTCACTAGCCCCCTCCCCGTCGGGGAGCTTAGACCCCCGTCGGGGAAATCCTGGCGCCACCCCTGCTCTTGTGACTGAAATGAGCTTAAACTTCCACCGAAAACAATAAAAACCTTCCTCACAATATGGCAAAGATACCAAGTTTAAAAAATTACCGCTCAGTGCTATCTTGAGAGATCGTGTTTACAAGCGAAGCTTCACACACATACACACGCATGCACGCATCCGCCCTCGTGAATGCACAGCTCTCTGTTGCCTTTGGCAAGGAATAACAAAGTTTGTATATCAGTCGTTACTGTAAAAAGTTAAAAGGCTTGTCCTGGCAGCAGATTTTTCTCCACGAATGAGGTACTTTCCTAGAAATTTGCATACAAATCATGAAAATTAAAAATGTGCAAGACACATCCAGGAAAAGGGCTATGGTAAATATTGCCTTCATTTATCTTGAGAAGCAATCACTTCTCCGTGGAGAATTTCGTCCAGACCTCTATACATTATCTCACGATACCGATGACATACGTAGTACTGAAAATAATTTCTTTTGAAACATCCTGTTTGAAGGTAGTTGGCGTTTACTGCACAACAACATCCATCTGTTACTACGTAGAGAGTATAGTCATGTTACCAGGGGTAAAAATTCGCATTTTTGTTGCCAAATATTATCTTCGACCAGACAGGTGCGTTCTGTGCATTTTTTCAGACTATTTTAACATATTTGCTATCACATGAATCTATGTGACATGTAAGAGTGAAGTTCTACCAGAAGAGGAATTCCTGTACACACTTTTAAAACAGTAAAACGCTTCAGTCAATTTAACTCGAAATTGGGTCAGAGGGGAATCGACCAACATTATTTGGTCAAATAACGATTCAAATAAGGCCTTACTTGACCGAAATTGAGATGAAATTGGACCCAAAATGTTGGTTCGGTTCCCTCGTCGTCCAAGTATTTTAAAAACGCAGTGATAAATCTCTGATATTCAGGAGACGTTCCTCTTTTTATCGACTGACAATTCAACTCATTTTGAGTTAATAACCACTTTGAGAAAGGCGGATTTTCATTCGATTTCCATACTGTTCACAAAAAAGTGGCGACTGTAGTCAAACTCACATTTAGAGATACTCGTAACTGCTCAACTGATTGATATAATTATATTCCAACTTACTCTTGGTTTTTCTTTTTCTTTAACTTCAAAGTGTCTTCAACCGAATCTGGCAGTGGTTTTTTGTTTGTTTCAGGCAGAAGAAGAATGATGAGTCCTCCGATGACGGATGATGAAGCGAAGAAAATAAGAGGCAGGAACTCGAAGGCAGTTCCCAAGTACAGAAGAAGAGGTGCCATGATACCACCTACTCGAGACCCGACACTACATATGCCAACACCAAGTGCCCTATTTAGTAAGTAAAAATTGTTAAGATTGCGTAACAACGCTGAACTGATGAAATAATAGCTAGTTAAAATGAACATAAATACTGACTTATACTAAGTTTGGCCTGAAAATTGCATCTATTCCTCCAGGTTTTAAGAGGGCAGAATGAGAAGATGCCCCTAAAAGAACATAACGTGCACCTGTGGTGAAACAGGGTTGTAATTACTTTCAATTGTTTTGTTACATATTTGGCATAAATTGCTGAAAACTACCATTTTTCGGTTCACACATCAGCTTCTGATACTTCTTTATTACTTATAAACGTCTGATAACATGAAAATTATATACGACTAGTTAAATATTTGTATATGATGCAAAATGGGTAAAAATACAGAAAATAGCAGCAATTCCCGTCAAAATCCATCAAATATTGACCACTTTACAGGGAAATTTCTTTTTAACACTTGTTCCATGGATAAGCATGAGATTAATGTGCAAATTTGTATGTTGAAAGATGGACTTGCCAAATATGGTTAATATTATATATTATTATTTTACCAACCTTTATTCAAAGGGCATATGTACCCTCTTAAACTTTTAGAATGAAAAGTCACTCTTTTAGAGGGACGAATCTAAATTTTGATGAAAGATTTCACTCCAAAAAGAGTCATTCTCACTCTTTCAGAGCAAATTTTCAGTCATAATTTGAGATCCGTCCCCATTTTCACTCTTTTGGATTTAGAGAGTAGCATTGGTATCTTCCGAGGGATTTTATTATAGAAGTTAAAGGGAAAATGCAGCCCCCAACTTGAAGTAGTGTACCCCGGTACACTAGTTCAGGAATGGCTCCTATCAATCATGTGACAATATTTTTGTTACTTGTTTCCTAAATTTATGCAGAATAACTCATTGGTTTACCCTCAATATTCAATGATTTTATACAGAAACATACTGAAAATACTTGTGAGAGAAATAAGAGAAGATCTGTAAGATATAGCAAATTTTTGAAAATAAACTTTGGGGGACTGCCTTCTCCCTTTAACATTGTTTCCTTGAAAAATATGGGTATCACACACCAACCTTTAAACTACATGACTTAAGCTATTAGGAGATAATTTATAAAGGGTTAACAGGTTAACGAAAAAAAATGTTAACGATGTTAGAATGTTCAACACTCCACTTATTGAAAGGCAATGACAGACTCCAAAACCATCAAATTAAAGAGGTTCATCGTAAGAACAGTTGAAGATATTGGAATAATTCTAACGGATCTTTCATAAGGGGACTTTATTCATTATCTGCCAAATGAAAAACAGGTATTGTTGGTAGCATGTTACCATGAGAAAGAAGTAGCAAGGGCGTAGGAAGCGGGGGGGGGGCTGGAGCGCCAGCCCCCTCCCGAGGGAAATTTTTGGGGCGGATGTATGCTTCAGCCCCCCACTTTCCAAGGACGAAAACTCCCTTATTTTGTCTCCTCTGTAAGAAATGTCAAAAATTTGCAGTAATTGTCTTTAAAATTTGTCCAAAATGATGCACCAAATTGCATCTAAAGACCCTTAGATATCCAAAAATTTTCCAAAGAGTATGTCTCCCTCCCCTTAGACCCTCCCCGAGGACGGCAATCCGAAACAATGTTCACCCCCCCCCCAGTCTCTAAAAGCTTCCTACGCCTATGAGTTGTAGTCAGAAATAGACCTACACAAAAAGTGTCAGTGCTGATTAAGTCCATCTATTGGGTGCTACTATCTATTACGCATATAGCATCATAGGTCTACAGAAATCGAAGTGTGCCTTCATCAAATGACCCGCATATACATACTTTTGCACACCCCGTAGTGTCCAGTAGTTGTGAAGGCATCGACGTCGGTGCAGAATGTATATTGTAACAGTTACGTCTAAGCAAGCTTCTAAAGTCTACCTTTGTGCTTCGAAACGAGTTGACTTTAATATTGAAAAGAGCAAACAGATCATTTAAAGGGATGACATCTACGACCTATGATCAGGAAAAAAGGATGGATCAGGGATCTGGAAGACGTTGAGATTAATGATGCCAATATAAACTCTTTTTTGGTAAAAGGTAAACATGTCTAACTTTGAATATAATTACCTTAATGGTGTTGGCAAGATTTCCCCCGCAAAGACGAATATTATGTCAAATGATGCAGCGATAGCTAGTTTACCAAGCGTTGCGAAAGAAAACCTCCATGGACCCAGTGCTAAAAATGAATTAGAAGAAATGTTTAATTTAAATCAGAAAAATCGTGCAGATTACTTAGTAAAACTGGAGCATTTTCTATAAACCAACAAACTTTTTAAGGAAGTGCCCTCACCAAGATTCTAATTGTTTCTGGAAGTCTTGACCGTCAGGCGTCTATTGTGTCATGTGCCCCGCTGCCTACGTACTGTAAACACACCTGACGCACTTGAGTCGGAAATATCTGGCTAAAGTTATGTAATAACTGCTATTAAATGAAATGTTTTACCTTTTATCTAACAGTAGTTCTTCCATCACCCCACATGCCTTTGGAATGTGGAATCTGAAATCATTATTGTAATTACACTTTCATAGTTATGGGCAGTTCAGTGAAATAATTATAGTAATGAGGCTTCCATCTAGAGTTGGACGATACACGATATATATATATATATATATATATATTTATATATAAGTATATAAATAATCTGAAATAAATAGGAATCGCTTGCACTTCCAGAGCATCGTGCTATGTGAAAATAAGTAATTGAAATCAACCTCGGCGAAAAATTGACCAACTGCACTGTGGAGCTGGTCAATTTTTCGCCGAGGTTGATTTCATTTACTTATATATGTATATATATATATATATCGTCACCAGAAGTCTATAACGCGATATGCGATATGAGATATTATTCTTATCACGATATGACGATGTAAAAAAATAATTGCTTGATCGACAGATCAAAGGGGTAGCTTCGACTTTTTGAGGACTGAAATTTCGATAATTTAAATTTTGAAGATGAAACGGTGTTTGTAATTTCAGTATTCATTCATCGATTTCGCCCTTATTTAGAAAATTTGTTGTAGATTTTTTTTAAGCATATTTCAGGCAAATTTAGCCTTGTCTACAACAGGTTAATCTGTTTTGGCGATATATTGATATATCGCGAAAATTTTGACGATATTATCGCGATATATATCAATATGGATATTTTTTCATATCGCCCAACCCTACTTCCATCATACACAATACGAATGTGTGCCTAGCAGAATATGGGCTAGGAGTTACTATACATTTAAGTCTAGGCCTTTGTCTGGGAGATGACAAAGCTGGCATGTTTTAAATTGGAGGAGGGAAGGAGTAAACTTTAGGTTGCGAGAATTGTAAGTGTCTGAGAAGAGAAAAGTGGTTCTATTATTGTAGTTGTGTATGCCAACATTCAATAAAACTTAACGTCTCCAACTTAAGTAAAAGGAACAACAATGACAATATCTTAAGGAATGAAATAACAATGTTCTTTTAAAGGAGCACGGTAGTGGCGAACTTCGTGCATAAATACGTCCTACCAAACAAGATGTTTACACTCAGTGTAGGACTTATATTGAAAATATTCCTCTTATTGCGTTTTGTATTCTCAGTTAAAATAATTTTGCAATGTAATTCAGTAAAAAAATCGTATTTGAGTTCTTAGATTTTTTATCTTTCACTTGCTGAATATTTAACAATTTGTTTTATGAATTTATAGTTCATAACTTTTCCTTCTAGCACTGGCAATTTCGTATCCTTTCAACTTGTAACGGTTCTGATCGATGGGTCAATTAGTCAATACATCGTGTTAACATGGCAGCTGTGTTGGACAATTCTGTTACCGTTTCCGCGAAACACTGATCATGGTTGCGTTAGCATTTTGTTATACTTGTAGTGTGTTTCTGGGCATTATTTTGGTTTCATTTCGAGTAATATAACCAGTTTCAAAATGTTGGAGGGAGAAATTTTCCCTCTCGATTACTGCAGAACCGTCTGTTTGCGTTTGCAAATCAATGTGTCAGCGTAAGAAGTCTCGTAGCGGAGGCTGTCCTAGCAAAAGCACAAGCAACTTTGGTATAGACCTTATACACTGACGTCACACACGTCAATTTGGAGGAAAACAATGAAGCACACGTGCACGAACGGCGTGGATTCGCAAGCACGTGTAGTAGAATTACGCTCGTATATGATTGGTTGACAAATCAGCTGACTGCATTTATTGGTGTAACCAGGGAATTTTTAGGATGGAGATGCAACTTTCTATAAACTCTTTGAAGCAATGTTCGTTTTCGACGGTAATCTTGCTTTTCTCTTCAAAATTCTCATCTCAATGCCTAGAATATCTTAGATCAGTGATGCATTGTCAAAATGACAATGAGAAGACACCCCCTCAAGTTGTACTCGTTAACTTTTCGTTGCCAGCCGTCATGAAAAAATGTGAATTTTTACCTTTCGTCGTTATTCGTCACACTTAACATCACTTCATTTAAATTCAACAAAGATTTCCCTTTCAACTAACTTTTCAAATATGTTTCCTAATCATGGGCAAATTTGCTAAAGTCTGAGAGAAATGTATCGACTTGAACAATGTTCCCAGCATATGACGTGTTAAAATCGTTCGGGCACAATTGAATTACATTATTTAAACGTTTGTTGCCAGTCGTTTTACTGAAAATCCTTGGACATCCGCGGAAACACACCTCACTTCAAAGCATGTATAAACAATGGTCTTTGTATTGGGATTACCTGGAAAATAAAGGAGGGGATCACAATTAAAAGATTTTAGTCTACAGAGACTTAACAATAAGAACAAAGAGACCTGTCAATCCAATAGTGATGCCTGAGAAGAATTAAACCATTTTCAAGTACATATTGTCTGACAAGTTTGTGCGTTGTATCTCCATCCTAGCAACTCCCTGGTGTGACTTGCAACGATAAGCGCTTTTCCTCCAAAGGAGGGAGCACTTTCTGCTCTGTGACATCATATGCATAAGGTCTATAGCTCTCAGTGTAAATGTGGGACCAAGAAACGAAAGTGCTTGAATAAAGGAGGGGCCTTAAAACTTGTTGGTTTTGCAAATAATGAGTTTCCATTTCTTCCCCATAATAGATTCGCTTTTACTAACCACCATTAAAATGATTAGGCTAACTAAGAAAATCATAGATCTAACTTAAAATACGTTAGGCCTTAAAGTAAGTAGTATCGTACTGAAACATGCAACACTATACTACACACGTACGTACGTTGTGACTTGTGTGTACTAGTACACACAATGCATTTCGGATCGAATCGATGAACCAAGAAGCATAACCGGATGTGACGTAAGGAAGTCGGCGGGTCCAAGATTTTATTCTATTTTGGCGACTATACCGAGCTCCTTTAAGAATTCAATAGGCCTAACTGTTTTTCGCAATGGAAATATATACTCTGAATGAGCTGTCACTAAAGAGCCAGTGGACAACATGCAACACATACATGCAAGTGGTAGGTGTGTATTGTACGTTGGGGACTGATGATATAGGGACTTAGAGTTAGGTTACTTCCATGAAGTTACCTCCATGATAAAAAAAAATCAAGGATAATTGCCATTCACGCTTGTCAAAGTAGACGAACCTTTCTCCTTATACTTGGCAACAGCAACTTGTTATCCCTCGACACCCACCACAGCATTTCCTGTCGTGAGACAAATGCTAAATCATATAAACCCGTCAACATTCGCCCCGAATTCCGGCTCAACAATCAACTTACGCGTCATGATGGTCGCAAAACAAGATATACCAGCCATTAGCATCCAGAGGGAGATAGATGCCCTTCTTCCAAATTTTCCCATGGAGTAAATGGCAGTAATGTGAGCGGGAATCTCCCTCCACTGCACCAGAGATACAGAACGCAAGGTAAACATTGACACCCAGACTGGATGTCCCAAGGGAGAGACCGAAAAAGACGAATCCATGAACAAACCTGTGAGTAACAGAATAAAAGAATGAAAAAGTCTGGAGCTACTGCTCATCATCGGAAGGGGGGGGGGTAACGGGGAAGGGGAAGCTGGTTATCTCAGTCAGGAATGAAAATGTCACTTAGGAAGTGACAGGGGTTGGGGCATAAACGGTCGTCCAATAGAGGGGTTTCACTGAGTCACGTGATCTCTTTGATTTTGTAGGGCAAGATCGCGCTTGTTTTTGGCTTTGGAGGGCAAGCGTCCATTGTGTCACAATAGTATCTATGGTTATGCAGTGCGCGTGTGCTGTAAATACGCTTACAGCGCGTGTGTTTTGCCTATCTGGAAATCTCACTCGAGTGACGAAACATGAAATCCCTCTATGGAGTCATTGTCCTTTGTATTTTTGGCTCTAACCACTGACGGAATCGGCAGTAAAGGAAGGCTGTAAATCAACGGATGTGTGGCAAGAACCAGCATTTGTCCACAAGCAACAGAAAACTCAAACTATAAAATTATTTTTTCTTGAAATGATATTTCCCTCTCTTTGTACGTTATCTTTTCTTAACGTTATATTATCATCATATCATCGATTTTGCAGAGATCGAAACTGATATTAAAGGTTGTGTGACATGAAAATAACATAGTTCGATACTTGATCTAACAAGCATTGAAAATCCAGAAAATAGCCGCAATTCCCATTAAAATCCATCAAATATTGGCCATTTTGCAGGGTAATTTCTATTTCACACTTTTATCATGAATAAACATGAGCTAAATATGCAAATATGTGACATCGAAAGATGAACATACCATATACCATATATGGCTCATGTTATCCTTTGCTTTTTCAACCTTAATTTCAAGGACACTGGTAGCTTTGCTGTCCCTTGAGGGGTTTATTATGAAAGTTAAAATTACTTCCTTCAGAAACATTGATATCACTCAACAAACTGTAATCTGTCTGATCTGTAATTAAGAGATAATTTATATAGGGTTAACAAAAGAAATCTTGACACTGTGCAACACACTCCACATCATTATTTTTGCATAGGCAATGAGTTTCTTCAGAAACCATCTAACTTTGAAGATGTATATTTTGAGAACGGTAAAAGATATTAATTTAATTTCAACGGATCTTTCATTGGAGGACTTAATTCTTTAACTGTTTAAGTGAAACAGCTCTTTTTGGTGGCATGTCACACGACCTTTAACGCCCTCCAGGCAGACGTGTATTACCCCCTGTAGCAACTTATAGCACTCAAAATACTACTACTAGTTACACTGGAATTTATATACTGGTACGTTAGAAAGAGGTGCATATCTACACTAGCTAAGGAGCAGTGGTGGCACCCGAATTTCAAAAGTGAACGAGGGGGCAGAGAGCGCAAGCATAAAATATGAGGGGGAAACTGCGTGTCCATGTTCCTGTAACTTGTGTATCTTTGCCAGTAGCGCCGACAGGAGTTGATAATGGAGGAGGCGGGCACCATAGCTAAGATGATGTCGTACTTCCACCTCAGAAAGACCAATAAGTCAGTGAAATCGTGCATTTGCGTAACTGAGATAGTTTGCACATGGAGGGAGGGTCCTTTGATCTTTTGATTCTTTGTCACCTCGTACGGGTGGCGTCCTGGGCCCGGAGGGGTCTAACGGGAGGGTGTCCCACTCCTTTCAGAAACAGGTAATATCACAATGGTGATACTAACATGAGCGCAATGTAAAATGTTTTAAAATTTGTATAAAGAAAAAAACATAGTTCAAATCTTTTCCATCATGCTACAAATGATACTGCATTGGCTACACATGATGTAAGATTGCTGTAAGATCCCCTTTTCATGCTCGGTTCCGACCAAAATTGAAGTTGTATTTCTATCAGGGAATTGCAACACCCGATTTTTCAAAAACATATTCCAGGCTAGAACAATTCTGTGTTTATTACACCCTAATGTGGTTGTGCGCACCGTGGCGAATGTCATATTTCAAACTGCCCCAAAGTGCAACACAGGGGCATTCAAAATGCAGCTTTTGCTCAAGTCAAATTGTTGGGAACACGGTATATCATGTCCCCAGAACTGGAAAAGTTTGTGGGGACGCGCCCATGACCCTAAATGACATTGCATGCATTCTAAAACATCAGAAAATTACAATTTTACCACTTTTTTCTATTAAAGATTTAATTGAACCAACGCCTTGTCAATTACCAGTTAAATCACTATACAAATCTCCGTTCCGTAAATCTGAATTCCGTTTGCACACTTTTCGATTTTTTTTCTGACACACCACTTACAGCTGATATTTCAGAATTTGTATAACCGCGTTCAATTAATGATTGTATGTATACGGTCCACATCCATTTCGCTTTGCTACGGGCTAAGCGTGGCATCCATAGTCTGATCTCGCTTCTCATTGGTTGAATGCTTTGTGACGCGTTTGGGCCGTTATCTCAAAGGCCGTTGGCAGCTGTAAATAGGCTGTCACTTCATTTACAATGCCGTTAGCTGAAATTACGCTATCATTCTAAGTAAATCGGTCGTTGCTTCGACTTAAATTGCCGTTAACATACGTAACACCGCTGTTAATTAAATTTAAGTGGTCACAGCTTCATTTAAGGTTGCTGTCAATGATAAGTTGCATGTTCTTACATACAAACAGGCTGTTGCTTCTACGAAATTAGCCTCTGTTGCTTTATAACAGTCGTCATCGCTTAAAAAAAGGTTGCTGTCAATACTAAGGACGCTGTGGCCATTTCGAAGTACGCCGTAATCATCTATAAAGTGAAATTGTCAATATTTGCTCTTTTCGCGTTCTATACTGTGCACAAGAACAATCAGCCTGTAATACACTCACTTGCGAATTATTCGAATAAGCTTGTGGCAGTAATAACTAGCACAACAATGAGGTGAGGCTGGAAGCACGCCCAGCGCATGGAAATGTTGATAGTTCGCTAAGGATTTGAGAAAGTTTTGATAGTTTCTGAAAGATTTATGATAGAAAATGATAAATATTGACCATTTCTCACCCCACTTCACTGACCTATGCAATAGCGGATCTAAAAAAATGTTTTTTTTTTGGGGGGGGGAGGGAACCACATCGGTATCCAAGGAGTCTCGGACGATCCCCCCCCCCTTCGGCGATATCAACGGTCCGCTTCGTATGGTACAGTAGGAGTATGGTGACTATTTTGTTTTTTTACAACATAACATGTTATCATAATTATTTTTTGAGATTGACGACAATGCTTTGCAAAAGTTTAAGTAAGTTTAAGTAAAGTTTAAGTAAACCTTGTATATTAATGTGCGGGATCTATAGGTGTAAGACCCAGTGCGACACAGAATTTTCATTTCTAGACTAAAAGTTAAGAAATATTTCAAAGCGTAGTTTCAACAAACAAACCGCAGTTACAATGTTACTCATATACAAGATCCTAATGTTTTTTTGCATTTGTGAATTGTCCAAAAATCTTTATTCCTTTTCTCTAAAGAGAATAAGTAGTCGATCCAAATTTATTTTGAAAAATGAAGTAAATCCCACAAATCTCTCTTATTTCACTCATAAGTATCTTTAATAATATTTCCAAACATAAACACTACAAGGAGACATTCTGTATAAACTTAACAATACAGTAACAAAAACTCTGTCACAATGATTGAAAAATCATTGAAGAAAAGAATACTGGGTTACACTAATTTAATTTGGGGTGACTGCATTTTTCCTCTAAGAAAAATTGATTACGTTCCAATACGGAGTTATAGCTGTAGTTTAAGATTTGGTTTTGTTTTTAGGCTGCGTGTAACGTTTGAATTGGAATTTAGAGTGTTCATTGTCCCAAGTCTAACTGAGATGACCATTTCTTAAAGCGAAGGCATGATGTCAACTCAATCTTAATATATAACGCAAAATACCGCCTAATGCATGAAGTCTTTACAAGCCTCTTTTAAATCATGTGAGAATATATTTGTTACTCGATAGTGGAATCCATCCAGAATAATTCCTCCCTTTGTCTTGCACAGGCCTTTACATATATTTATGTTCTTTTATTGCCTAATATTATACATAAAGTAGGAGTAATAAATGTGTAAGATTATAAGGAAGTTTGAGTTGACGTTTCATAATAGCGTTGAGGTTACTGCTTATACACTTTAAACGGTTATGATTCCCTGCAATCCCCGAAAGTGTTTTCCTTGACGGTAATTAAAATTTTGAAACGGATTGTAATTGGACTTTTATCGAATACAGATAGTACTAAAAAGGGTCTTGGAGACTAAGCCGACTAATAAGTCCAATTGATGTTTCACAAAGTAAGCAACAGCGTCAGCGCATTTAAGAGTTGAAATGACAGCATTTCTGAGCTTCGGTAGCTTTGCTGCTTATTTCAACATTTACCTTAATGTTCGATCAGCAATCAGTCTTCAAAATATTCACCTCATCGGCCATCTTCGATCTCAAAGAGTTTGGTACTTCTCTCTTGTTTTCTTTGGCTATTTTGTGGATAAGCTTTTTGCTTGATCTAGCCTACCACTAGCAATCAGCCATCTTGGAGACTCGGTTAAGAAGCTAGAGAAAAGTGAAAAAAGAACAAAATAGTTTTATAGTATACTTTTTACCCAAGACTAACTTGACTTCAATTTGACAAACGCCGAGTGTAGCTACCTGGGAGAGAGTGTAGCAAGTTTTTCTCTCTTTCTTTTTGCTTCATCCTGGGAGCGTGCCCCCAACACCCCCACATGGACACGCGCCTGTGTAGTCTATTATATCTCCTATGACGCCTACGTCTGATACCGATGGCAGTATGGACAATTAAATGCTAATAGCAATGGACTTTATGGTGATGTCTTTGTGGGATTATAAGTGTTGGTGAAGGTGATTATCTGGGGCTAAAGATCATTCCAACTACCATTATCAGTGATACATGTGTACTCAGTGGGGTCAGCAAGAGATTGTTTTAAATGGGAGATCATTTAGTTTGTCACCCCCGTATGTTTCAACGCTTTTTTTCAGTAGATTAAATGTGCCGACTGAAAAGTACCCCCTGTCTACTCTCCTAGCTTGCTAGGATTTTGCAATGAGCTTAACACAACTCGCAATTATATCAGCCTTCAAATGTACGATTGATACTGACAGGGGGATAACCGCAGGAGTATTGAACTTGAAAAGCCATTATGGTATTTTTCCTAATTGATTATTGAAACAAATATGTATTTTACAATTGCTAACGACCGACCTTTTCCAACCACATTCTCAATTACTCTCAACCCATTTCTGTCCCCTTTCTGGAAAAGAAGAAAAAACAATAGCGTTATCACTATATCAATCGTTATACTTGTTGATAAAAAGGGAGTTGAGAGAAAGCCTGAACGATAACAAAACCTACTCACAGGAAAAGTGGAATCAGTAGAAGATATGGAATGCACATTGTAGCAAGTAAAACTCTCCAACTATAAGTAATGCTTGCAAATCCAGCCAGGATGAAATATCCAGAGGAAAATGCGAACCACACGCTAACGGCTGTCCACTCACGCAAGGACGGCACGACCAACTCAGATGCTGTAGTACATAAAATGAACAGGGGTAATGTTGTAGTGAAAACACTAAACCAGGTCTAAACTTGCTATGTTAAGTAGATACACTCTTGAAAAATTGGGTAATTTTAGTTGGTCACTTGTGTTTATGACCAGTGTTGGGTAATTCTTTCACCAGCACAAGGCTTTTTAAGCGAAACACAATAAAAACGGATCGACTAATTATGACTAACAGTTCTTTTTGTCCAACTTTTGGGCAATTTTTCTCGCTTAAATTTTCTTGCAATCCTCATACGTAAATGTGATGAAAGCATTGAACAAACGGACATGTGAACGTAACGTACGAACTTAAGTATCGCACGTCCCCAGTCATAGCTAGTTCATCGAAAAAGGACAGACTCGATGATGGAAGTCTCAGATTACCTTAGTTGAGAAATGATGGTTTGAGGATTGTAGACTGTGTTTGAGAGTAAATATGAGCCCAACGTATTTTGTGGAATACTTGATGTTTATATCGACTTATAATCAAAAC
>WURT03017949.1:2421-15988 GCA_009936505.3 Holothuria glaberrima | reverse complement strand
GCATGGGGTATATCTGGTATCAGACCTTGTTACCTGATCCGTGCCTTCAAGCGATCTTATCTATCATTGTGCTCACATTGCGTATAAAACCAGTTAACACATACTTGACTAGCTGGCTTGAGCCTATTACGTAACTTGTTTGTGTATTTTGATAGATCAGGTACTGCCAATCAATTACTCAAATGCGAAAGCTGACTGTATCAGGTGTCTATGTAGTGTGCTTCATTTCCTCCCTAAGGCGATAAGATGTACTCAGGCAGAGAAGGAGGATGTTACAAACCTTAAGAAGAACAGTTTCATCATGATAAAATGACATCAATGTGATCTCCTTGTAGTCTCTTCTCCTCTCCAAACATGAATCATAAATAACTTGCGACAGATCAACACTAATCTCACGCCCTATGGAGAAAAAGAAGCAACAATTTCTTCATCGAAGCGGCTCATTATCGAACGATAAGCCTTGCCTACATTGCAACGTTTTGTATTGCTGCATATTCATTTAGTAAGAGCGATACATGCATGAGGTCATATTTCCACTTATTACGCAATACGTGTTGACCTTGCTAACCCTGTGTTTCATGCTCACAACGAACTACCACAGCAGTTTCCGTACGGCTTGTGCTGTACTGTGGGTTATTGCACTTTACCCAGGTTACTTCCTGATTCACTATGCTGTTTACCATGTAGTGAGCATTATTCACAGGACGGCTTTACTTTATGTACTGAAGACTTGAACCAGGGAGTTGCAACTCCCTGCTCCCTCCTTGAACATATTGTTTCCTTCTAGGTCCTAACAAATAGAAGCAGTTACCCACCAAGAATCTCCTTACTGTTTCGAAAGCGAAGCAACTCGCTATGGGCCAAAGGCTACAATTCGAATTACAATAACTATTCCTAGTTTGTCAATAGTTTATCAGGGAGGTGGTAAGAACCTTCTTAGTATATTAACTGTAGTTTAGTTCAGACAGTACAATGAAGTATTAATTCTCAGTAGTTCGTTAATTTAGGAACATTTTGTACATACTGTAGAAGGCGTCTGTTATTGTCTGACGCAGTGTAGTAAAAAGGATTTGAGTGGTGGATTTCAAATCAGGGGTAACGGAGGTGCGGTTTTGCATGCATACTTGTTTGGGTGAACAAATTTGTCAGTTGTCACAGAAAGGTTAAATTCTTGTTAATTAGTGCTCACTGGGTAGAAATTTTTCCCAGTTACCTCTCTTTCATCGAAAGGGATCCGATCGTATGTAAAATAGGACATGTTAAATAAAAAGCCTCACAAACGTAATATTTCCCTTAATGGCAGGAAGATATAAAGACTTTCGCTTTAAGGAGGGATTCAGCGTAATACATATATATATATATATATATTAAAAAAATTATGCGACTGTGTCCTCTTCCCACCGTTCTTCAGTTTATATATATATATATATATATATATTTATGAAACGCTAATTCCCCCCTTTAGACGAAAGTCCTTATATCTTCCTACCTTAAGGAGAATAAAAAAAAACAATAAAATACATAAGCATATATTTCGCCCCAACGTCCTCAAGATATAAACAACGTTATTTCAATTGCCTGCCATCCGTGCTTGTTAACAGATAGGTGTCCGTAAATTCGTCGATTGTGAAGTAATAGCATATAGAATGTGTCTGTGAAAGGTCGTTACCACACGTTTATATATTCCTATATAAAAAGTGTGTGAAAAGGGGAATCCGTTTTTCGCCGTATTTTTTTCGCCCTATGATCGACTTTTCAACAACTTCTTTCGCCCTAAGGTGGGAATTAGAGAAATATATATATATATATATAAATATATATATATATATATAACACTAATCTGATATGTTAGGGGAAATCACGATACCGCGATTTCGTTAAGGGGAAATTGAAACAATAAAATACATAAGCATATATTCCCTTCTAAGGTCTGTGAGATATAATCAACGTTATTTCAATGGCCCACCATCCGTACGTGTTAACATATACGTGTCCGCTAATTTGTCTAAATTGAAGTAATTGTATGTGGATTGTGTGGTTGAAAGGACATTGCCATGCGTTGACGTATTCCTATATAAAAAGTGTGTGAAAACGTTAAGGGGAAACGATATTTCGCCTTATTCACAATTTACCCCTACTCGCAATTTCCCCCTAATGTAGGTTTTTTTTTTACACGATATTCCCCCAAGGTGAAAAGCTTTTATATATATATATAAGAGAATTTAATGCGTTCATATAATGCTCAATGGAGTTCAGGGCATGATGGTATAGAAAAGTTTATTGATTCGAAATAACACATTTCTAGATCACGACAAAAACAAAACTTTGTTTTATGACTTTGATGTAAAATAGAAAAAAAACTGAAACGCGCTAAACCTTACAACTGTACCACTAATTCGCAATCTAAAGTTTTACTTGATGTACTAGCCCTTAGAAGGTTCCCTCAATATGCGCTCAAAATTAATGTCTAAATGCAGACACTCAAATAAATTTCTCTTTCAATTCAAATGCACATACCAAGTGTAAGACACTAGTTAACCACCCGTTTCTTTTTTCCGGGTCACTGTTCTTCAGTAGCATTCGATAACCTGAAGAGTGAAGGTACGTTTCCTTTAGGAAAAAAAATTGTCATGATCTGTGAATGTGTTAGTCCGACTCAAGGGAACCCACCCTCCTCTCTCTGTCTACCTGCCAGCCTGCACATCACTGTAGGGAACTTTACTTCCACACTTCAACACCTACAAAAAATCTGGCGATTGGGTAAAAATTTTGCATCATGTTCAAACAATTTGCGTCAATTTTTACACGGGATTTCAAACTACCTTAACGATTGTTCTTAATGCTCATCTGCAGCATGATAACACTCATCAACCGATAACTCTTGTTTGTACTTCAGAAAGCTTAGCCAAAACTCAAAAAAGTAGCGCGTAGTAAGATCTTATACTGTATTGCCAGTGAGCCGCAACTGGAAAAAAGGCCGTGACGCCGCCCGACTTAAACCAAATGGTTAGAAACTGAGCCGTAATACCTCATCTAACTAACTGACTGACTGACTGACTGACTAACTAACTAACTAACTTACTAACTAACTAACTTATAATGTATTGTTCTATGCAAAACACATATCCTAAGGAATGTATTTGCATCGCCTTGGTATACTTGTAATGTGCACAGGTTATTTACTGGTAAGAATACAAGGCTAGGGAGTACAAACGTAAATCTGCAAGTATCTCATTTTCAAATTTTTGCGAACAACTTAACCAAACATGAGTACAAGAACAGAAAATGTAAAGTACTGTTCCGTATTCAAGATCCTAAAAAGTCGTTGTTGACAGGTGCAAAATTGGGACGACGGTACCTCGGACTGATTAGGGGATTTCTGATCAGATATTTGTCCGTTTCATGTGTAGAGAGTGGTGAGAAAGGTTTTATACAGACACTTCCTTAAAAAAAAGGTCGTCATCGTTCACAGTTTAGTGATATGTTTAGTGATATGATATGATTCAAGATAACTTGTTTATTTAAATATTGACCTCACACAGTACATCAAAATATGTTTCATTCAGCAGAAGTTTAATTTGAACTATTTACTTTTGCATGATTTCCCTGCATATACTTGTTGAATTTTCGTAACGCCTTGCAGTGAATTTGTGTCGACCGGTCACCTTTAAAGAGGCCATCGACAAGTGTGTACTTCTTTAAACATAGTAATAGATTTGTTCATCTTGTCGATTCAAGTGTCCGAATTGTAGACATCCCGCGTTTAAACGGGGTCTATTGAAGAACGGTTATCCATAAAGCGAAAAATGCAGTCACCCAAATTAGAGTTAGATGTATCGTCACTCTAGCATATGAATGGCCTATTTTAATCATGTGACAAAATTTTTGTTAGTGAATTGTGAAATTAAAGGATAATTTCTCCTTTCTCTACCTTTTGTTTGTAATAGTTATGATCCAAACGTCTTCAGAGGTGTTGTTAATGCAATTAGAGAAGATTTGCAAGAGTTTACTGTTTTTTCAAAGCAAATTTTTGGGCGACGGCTTGTTGCCTTTAATTTGGCTCACAGAAAGTGTTTGAGTCATTCATAGAAACATTCTCATCTTTTCAAAAAAAAAAAAAAAAATTGAAGTAACATTTGTAAAATTGGTGGGTGGTAGAGTAAACAAAGGGAAATTTTTATAAAGTGTCGTAATTGGTGAATGTCACGCGCTAACCCGGTAGTCTATGAAGTATTCATATGAAACGCAGTTTGAGTGGTTTGGGTAGATGATATCATTAACTGCGCATGCTTTAATTCATAGGCGCTAAGATCGCATCTGTTTCTGAGCGACCACCACATTGTATTGTCTTATTGCGTGTGGAGTAGTCTATTAGCACAATGCAAGAGGTCTCAGTGTTCATACTCCGTAGTTTTGAGCCTTATTTCAGGGCCACATTTCAAACGAGATGGAATATATGTATATATATACACATACATATATATATATTTATATATATATATATGTAAATATACACACAGTATATTGTAGATATAATAATTCACTCAAAAACGTGGTACTATTAACATGGCTTTTTTTTTCTTTTCATAACACAGGGAAATTACATAAAATTATAGCACTGTCACGGTTGATCATCAGACGTGCTCTTTCTGCCAAGATGGTTAGCATAAATACTAAGCACGTAAACTAAGGTTGCCATGGTGGGAAAATGCGCTGTGGCTGTGGTCAATTAAGGACGATGTCGTATCCCCTATGGCGGGTCTGGAATTGAAGTAGAAAGTTCGTGCTACACGGGGCAAAGTCACTTTAGCCACTCGGGGGAGCATGAATTAATTAATGATTAATGTATCTACCCTTGCGTTAACCCTTGTCACCAGACGGTTATGAAAAATACTGAGGAGGTTAACTAAGTACCCTTCACCAATTGACTGTCGGGCGAAATATATGCGCCTACCTGGCACTAGAAAGAATTCATTCCTAGGGACTGGATTGAAAGAACGAGGGTAGCTGGCATAACTGCCAACAGGCATATAACACTTATAAAGACCGTGATTATAATAAGAAAAAATTGTCAAAGGAGAAAGCTATTCGTTCTCCAGGTTTTCTATAGCCTACTCCCAAATTAAAGACAGTAAAGCCTACTTATAGACGTCCAGGCTAACCAAACGAAAACAGTAAGTTTCACCTGGGACACTGAGCATGTTCGGTGGGTTGAAACGCCGTTAATATAGTCCTTTAGTTCACTAAAACCCTGGAGATTTTTACTTACCGTCAGAAACTTTTGTAAAATCCTTCATTTGAATCGCTTAAGGTACCATGCATTCAACCACAGCAGTTGGCCACAGTGCCATTCTGTAGGCACTCACGGCGTGTTGCCGTCGGTTCTGTGTAACTGCACGTTGTAGCCACTATATATATATATATTATATATATATATATATATATATATATGTAAGCTACCAAAATTGCTGGGGAGTTGTTATGAAGCGAGGCACCCAGGAAGGAAGACACTTTGGATAATCACCAGCAAAAACTCCAATAATATGAATAATTCATAATTTTCCTTTGCCATCCTACGGAAAAAGACCATCTTGCAACCCGATGGTTTGTTAATGGCGGCTGCACAGTTCAAATGTCTGTACAAAAGATGCGTAGGATTTAGGTCTTCAAATAACAGAGAATACAATTTTCTTACTTCCAGGGGATTCTGTGTTAAGATCGTTCCTAAATTTAGAATTATGACATAATCATTCTCGACCCCTGTGCAAACTTCTAGAAGTCGGAAGAAGAGTCTGTAGACGTCTCAAGAAAGTTATTGAAGTCCTGAAAAGTTCCTCGCGTTTTCCCATGACGTAGCAGGATCGGAGTTGGAATTTTTGGAACGCCGTTTGTGCCTCGTAACATTGGCAAAGAAATTTGCTCGTCAAGCTTCAGTGAAAGCTGTACTTTTGAATCAACTTAAAGCAAAAGTTTCCCTACTCGAGGTTTTAATATATTCAATATCATAGTGCTCAGAATGCATTATTTCCGTCGCAGTGAATGTTCACATTCCTTACGTCACACTTATGAGTAAAGGACACTTGAGTTCTTTAATTTTTAGCTCGTGTTACCTTACTGCTACCATGTATCACAGCCACATTTGCTTATTATGCATAGGTTTATCCAGGGAGTTGTCAGACAACTCCCTGGTTTATCCGACGGGTAATGCTTCAGTGAAACAGAAGTCGTTGATAGATAATTACTTAAGCGATGACGAAGAATAATTAGTCACTGTGTTATTATGATAGGATGAGGGTAGGAGTATTGCTTCACTTGGAATAACAGACGTTGAACTAATTTGGGTCCTAAACAGTTTTACTCTAAAAGAGGAAAACTAACTCCATTCGGATGTTAGAAGATCTAGCAAAGAATTGAATGTACAAGTTGTAAAGATACTGCAAGGTATTTTCTATTTGATAATTGTTGCCATTGTTATCTTTCAGGGAAAGACAAATCACTGCAGTCCATTTTTTCGGTCACTAAATGCAAGCAATTAATGCCCCAGTCGTTTTCGTATAGCTTTTCAATGACCCGAAAAACATTTAACTCATCTGTTACCGTACTATCACGTCTTCTGTCAAACTCCAAAACCAGTAGTATTCTGTTTTTGAAAACAAAGTTTCCATTGAAACAGGAGAAGCATATCGAAGCTTGAATTAAATACGCAAAGCTTTAATAAACCGATAGCTCTATAACATCCTAAAACTTTTTTCATCAAACAACGTAAATGATCATCCTAGAAATATTTAATAACCATGTTTCAAGAAAATGGATGATTAAGCCCTAAACGGATTACATTTACATCTCAAAGCCTCTTGACGTATTGTCCTTTTATTTTCATTCAATTCACAGTTTTTAAACTTTAATTTCGCGTGGATCGACATTTTTATGCAACCTGTCCTTTTCTTACACAATTTATATTTTTTTGCTGTTGTCGTTTTTTTTTTTCTTTTTTGTTGTTTTCTGTTTTTGTAGCCCAACTACCTTCATACGGTTCACTACATTTTGCAAATATAAAACCAAATACAACCGTGTTTTTATGCTAACAATGTTTGAAAATGAAACATCGTATTCCTTAAGCTGATCGTTAAAATGCACTAAGAGAAAGCTTTTGTAAGGCTAGTTATTTGCCTTTCATTGTAACTTATCGACATTTTAACTGCAAATCTACCACAAGGCTAAAATTGCCTCCAAGAAATTAAGAATATATTTGCTATTTTGAGTGTGTGATGAAATATCAACAAGTGTCTGCGCATCTTATAATTGTGAGCTGTCAAAATGTGAAAACTTGACAGTAATGTCGATGCACACTGCGGATGATTTAACTTTGTTTATGCAATAGTACCCTTTCAAGTGATAGATATCACGGCCACACTTTAGCGACCGAAGTAATCTCCGTAAAGACTTTTAAAGCCGTCCCTCTATTGGTCTGGAAATTCCTCCGATCTTATCACAGTCCTTGTTACTTTCCACGGGAGTGTCGCTTGTGAAGCTTCCCAACATGAATGTTGTAAATCATTTGTTAATTAGATTATAGTGAACGTATATACTATTTACTAAGGGGGAGGGGGACATATTAGGTTTTATTGGACATACCGTTATATGTATATGAGTTGGGACATCGAAAGAGTGCAAGGACATTTGTTAACAACTTGTATTTCTTAATAATAAGCCGTCTGGTGACACTTTCAAATTTGAAACAAGGTTTTAATGAGAAAAAGTCGTGGAAGAGTATATTTATTCGAAGAAATTTCTTGTCCTTTGACAATGAAGTTTGATAACTCTTTTAAACAAATGATTAACCTCATCAATGACAGGCATTTGTTGTTCGTTTTTCAACATGCATGGTTCAACCAAGGGTTGTTTTTCTAAATGCAGTGTTCTCTAGATTGGTGAACTTTTTACATAAAGTTACCTCTTATTTACAACTGGTTTTATTCTTTCCTTTCCTGTGGAAGATTTGTGTTTATACCAACCTCAAATTCTCTGGACATTTAAACACTTTTTTATGATAAAACCTTGAATTAAGACTGCTATCTGATCTGAAATTTGAACACTATTATGTATACTAATCTTTAACGTTCCCAATTTTATGGATCTTATGAAAAATAATCATGCTGCAGTTTTATCCAGTTTTTTGCTTCCTTCTCTTTATTTCTTGTTATGCCAAATTGTTAGGCAGACAGGTAGATTTATTGTTTTACAAACACTTTGAAGTTTCATCCAGATATAAATTTAGTTTTTCAGGACTTTCGAAGATGACATATTATGCTATATTTGAACATTTTGATGAAACTGCTATTTACTTTTTGCATTTTATTTTATCAACCTGACTCTGTCATATCTTCCAGGAACATTCATTTCCTCCACGCCAACGTGAAATCATCTCCAGGCAACACAGGTATGTCCTCGCAAACACAGCCTCTAGTCGCAATATGCACTTCTGATTTACGTTGGCTTGCGATTGTTACTATGTGACGACACGAGCCACTCCTACTATTAGTTTGAGCTATCTGTCTAACAAACGTATAGCTACATGCACACTGAGCGTGTATACTACATATGAAGAAATTGACGGATCTTCCGCTGCTAGCATTTATATACGCCAGATAGTGAATCATATCGGACGAAAGTTACACCACGGGGTGCTAACAGAAAGACGGCATTTGATTCGTCAACATTTCTCATTAAAATAGCTAATTTGAATTCTCGTATGCTATACCATCGCACGGCTGAACTGAGAGGATAAATCACATGACACCCAGTTCACTATAAAAAAGATGAAGAGTTATCATCGTGGATGAGATGCTCGTCGGCAGTGACAGGTCAACTTCCCACAGCTGGATCTGTGTGCTATACATTTACAATAGCGTGGATTTCCAACTATGTCGAATGTTTGGATTGAAAATTGACAAAAGAGTATTTTTGGAGAAAACTTCAAGAAGATTTTGTGGTTAAACAGTCGATTATCCTTTGCTTTGTTAATTTATTTGAAGGTATGAAAATGCGGATAGCTACAACTCTCTTTGCTGCGAAACGAATATTGTTACTAGCTTGAACTCAAAGCCCACCGTATTACAGAACCCTAGCAAAAAAGGTGGAAAAAGCTGGAAGAATATGACTTTTCATTCGTAAGTGTTGGCGGAATGTTTTTGCAAATTTTTGTATACCTGATTTATATTGTCTTATCTAAGAGCAGAAACAATATCATATTTTTCCCAGCGACCAAAATTTAAGGATATATCTCCACATTGGGAAGTTTTCACATTGAATGTACGGTGAAACTCTTTTTAAACCTCTGAAAAGAGGAATGAATACCGTACTTCATCGACATGGCTAACCTCTACTATTTGCTTTGTAAGAGAATACGTCTCGTAAAGGACAAAAACTTTCATTCTAAGTGTGTTGCTTATGCATGCAATACTAGGAAGCCCATTCAGTTGAAACTTAAAGTATAACAAGCCTAAGCCCTTGTTGCATTCAAGAATTGTTGCATTTAAACGTGTGTCTAGTATTACTTGTAATTCATTGACTTTCCTTTTAACCAAACAATTTGGCACAGAGCTGATCTCAGAAAGCCCTGTGAAAGTGCTTGATACCATTATCGTCTGCTTACTTTAGTTAAGAAGCAACATGGAGTATAACGACAGCTTTTTCGGTAATAACTCATTTCTCTCCTGTGTTCCATACGATTATTCTGTGAAGAACTACACGGAAATGGCAGAAGAGTTTCTATACAGTGACGTTGATATTATACTACATAGATTTGTGTTACCTGTAATTTTATTAGTTGGAATAACCACAAACTGCGCCTTCCTGTTTGTAGTTTATCGTATTCCATCAATGAGAACTGTCGTGAACCAATATCTCACACACATTGCCATTGGGGATTTATTGTTCCTCATAACCGCAATTGGTAGAAAACTCTTACGATTCTCTTCAACTAAAAATAAATTTGACACGGGCACGATTTGGCCCCATTGGATGGAAATATGTTCTCACGTTGTAAACTACACAACTATTTTTGCGTCTGTCCTTATTATGACTTTAGTAGGTTTCGAAAGGTTTTATGCCGTATGTCGCCCGATGAGACTTTACGCAGCAACTACAAACCAGACGATGGTTAAATTCCTCTTAGCCGTTGTTTGGATTTTAAGTGCAATTTTAGCCTTGACTACTATACCTGGCATAAGTATGGTATCGACCTTTTGCGTCGTTTGGCCCGATGATCCTAGGTATGATGACATGCCCACTGTGTTCGATACTTACCACCACCATAGTAAAGCAGCTTTGGCTTACACTTCGCTTGTTCAGACCGTACCGTTTTTCGTCGTTATGGTAATTAACAGCGTCCTTTATGTGAAAATGGTCTTAACCATGTCTGGTAGACTTGGAACAATGCAAGCTCATGATTTAGACACGCAGAGGAATATTGACTTACGTAACAAAGTGGCGGTGATGCTGATCATAAATGGAGTCACTTTCTTTACTCTGACATTCCCGTTTCAGTTGGTTTCGTTTGTGATAGGCATCATGACACTATGTAAACCAAATCAGCCTTCTAGCAGCATCACTAGTGATGGTATGAAAACCGTTCTGCAAATGCTTCTCTACTGCAACTCGCTCATAAATCCAATCATTTACAACGCTGCAAATTCCAGGTACAGATCAGCTTTTTTGACAGCATTTGGAATTGACAAGATGACGTGGCTGAGGAATCGGTGCGTCTTCAGACCCCGAGAATACAGCACACCTCTGGGTAACGGAAACAACAAGGAAAGCCCGACGAAGAATACTGTGACCACCACCTACAGTAACAGCTACACCACCGTCGCCAATGGTGACATCTTGCTGGAGAGTGACACCAAGTGTTAAACGTTCTTGGATAGTGTAAGTCATGTTACCATATTAACACTTGAGAGAACCGTCGAAATCCTAACCTGAGGAGGAAAATAGGTAAACTTAAAAAAGTAGCATAGAAACCGTAAAAATTATTTTACCAAGTTACAAGTAATGTGGTGTTGTTTTTAACTACTACATATTTTACCGAAAGACGTCAGCTACTCTAGTAAAGATTTCAGCTTTAAATCAGCCATAAAGAACTTTGCTTCATCAACACAGGAACTAGATAATTGTGAGACATATTGATTGAAGCAGAACTATAGTCCCTTTTAACAAGAGCAATTGTTATGCTTCTTTATTTTGATTCCCATAGAGAGTTGTAGCAGTATCGTAGAAAAACCTACAACTGAAGCAATTTTAAAGTAAGTAAAGAGCGAATTCAAATTTTGCACAAAAAAGAAGAGAGAAAAAATCAATTTGTATATTGTACGGTAGGCAGATCTAAGAAAAAATCCAAGCTTACTCGGGAAGATAGTAAACTGTCTTGGTGGCGACTTTCTGTACAGTCTAATTTGAATTTCGACACAGACACATTTAATTACATCTATATCACGTAGAGATTTTGCCAAAAAACGGAAATTGTGGAAACAGAGGATGTTTGCCAAGTTCATAAATAAGCTTACTACTACAAGTTTACGCATGTATGTAATAACGTGTAACACAGCTTGTGCTAGTGAAAATTAGCGTGAGACATCCAATCAATTACTTTTATTACAAAGACTGTAAAAATTTAGTACGCATTAACGTAACTTGGAAGAGTCAATTCAGTCCTTCAAAAATGATTTTCAAAATCAGAAAAGCTGAATAACAGAAGAAAGCTATACTTCAGCTAAAATGTAAAAAGATGTAAGGGGCAATTTGTAAAAGTGAAGGCTCCATAACAATAGTTTAAAGATCTTAAAATTACGTTAGTGCTTCAAAGTAAGGACGTCTAACGGAATCGTGGTTGTATCTACTTTAGATACGTGTTCGATAGGCTACTTCATACTCCGAGGAAAACAATACTGGTGTCAATGTGCATGTGTTACCAGCGAACGTTAATACTGCATCTAAACTGATAACTCAAATTGTAGAAGTGTAGACTGAGCTTTGGAAATATGAACACTTGTTCAAGGTATGGTTTATTAAAACTTTGTCAGAGAATCTGTATCTAAGACTATCACTGTGCAAAAGAGAGTTAGACTTATCATGGGTAAACTGTAAAAGGAAGAGTCAAAGAAAACGATTTCCGTCCGATAAGTCAGATTAGAGAATTGTTTTTGTCTTTGAGTTTAGTGTGCCGTGCTCAGAAGAAAAAAAAATTAAGCATGTCTATGTAAAATGTTAAAGAAAAGTATATATTTTTTGTATAATACACTATTGTTATTTAATCACACTGTTAAGCTACTTCAACACTGACTATCCTGTGCTCTGTACATTACAATAACAATAGATGGCTGGTTTAGAGACCTTAAGACTTGGATATAGTTCGTTTGTTGCTAAACGTATAAAAGAACGAGCAGTGCTTAAATGTAATTCTGTCATCGTTTTGGCGTTCACATTTATTGCTTTTTCAATGCATTCCGTCCGTTACCATGTAAGAAGAGTTGTGCAAAATATTATTTGACGTCACTTTCTAATTTATAGCACATTTTATGTTAGATAGGGAATGAGAAGGGGAAATATGTTTTAAATTCTTTCTCCTTTTTGTATCATCATGTGATATTTCAACTTATAAAATGTGTAAAATAAGGGATCTTATACTGGAAAGTAAATCTTTTTACAGGTGTACACGTAACAGGTAGTTTAAGAATTTAACAAAATTACACGTTCAGTGGCAAATAACTAAAGTCCGGGTTGAAACTGGCAGCTTGCCATGAATAAACTATAGAGCAAGAACATTTTACAACGTAAAAGCTCCCTGTTTAAGAAAAAAAAAGTTAGGAAATACATTTCTGAGAAAATACGAATTTGAATAGCGTGCATTTCATTTCCCTTTGAAATAGTTCTAACATGAGACCTGCACAATTTTGACAACTTTCATTTTGAACTCGTTCTGATTTATATCAATACCTCTAATAAACTGCAATTTATTTGAAATGACTTTCTCTCGCTTGTTGGATATAGCATTCCGTATAGCTGTCGACGTCGTTCTTCTACAACTGGAGATTTTAGGGTAATTAATCAGTTTTCAAGAATCAGTGGACGTTTGTGAAGATAATCAGTTGATTTCAAGATAGCATTAGTTTATATTCTATCTTAAGTGATTGGTTTGTTTGAAAGCGCCTACTTGCACCCTCGAGAGATGTTCTCTAATCTTTAAGGGAGCAGAGACTAGCATTCTCATCAGAAGAATCACATGTTACTACACTTTGCTGAATATAGAAAGAAAAGGAAAAAATGTTTAGGCGTAAATGCATTTAGCTATTCAGTTTTATCTTCTTTCATCTGAAGCAAATAATTTGAATTACAAAGCTGAATTGTACCACATTTCGTTTAAGAGTAAAATAATTTCTATGTTTGTTCTTTTAAACTTTAAAAATAGGCAGTTTAGGAAAAAACAATAGAAAACGGTAAGCTTACCTACTCAGAATTTAGAAAATCGTATTTATGCCCACCTCACATCGACACAAGTTTTATCCGTCAT